>JAATNT010000003.1:0-71343 GCA_020137375.1 Fusarium chaquense | reverse complement strand
GGGGGGGGGGGGCTGGCAATAGGTGTGTTGTTGGTCGTGGGTGTTGCATTTGAAACAAGGATGCGATTCTGTCGTAATTCAGGCCTGCTGAACCAAACATTTGGTTCTTGGGATGTGGGATGTGGGACTCGACTCGCCTTTTACAAATGCCGTGTCGTGTCCACCTAGTTGGGCATACACATCGTGCCATGTACCTTTCCAGCTGTCATTCAACGTGTCGAGACTTTAACGGGTGATGGATGGGTTATCCTTGCCCTCTGGTCCTCCCCTCCTACAGTACAGTAGCAGCTTGTTGCATCAGCGCTTGTGCATACATATGCACTACACTGCATGAGAATAAGCCTATAGGGTCAAGGTTGTTTCGTCCAGTGTTGGTGTAAATGAGAGTTTGAGTATTGTATGAGTACGAAAGTCAGCATGTTCTTTTGGTGTTGTAGGTGATAAACGTCTTGACCAAAATACAGTGTACAGACACAAACAGCACAGTACTACTACTCACAGTCACAGTGAACTGAACAGCACGAGGAAAGGTGCTTCTTTCCTGACCATTCATTCTTCCTTTCTCAACAACACAAGACCTCGAGACGGAAAACGTCTAGCGTCATCTAATCCTTGAGGGTTCCCGTGCACCGGGTCCTGCATCCCGCATGTCTAGCCCGACGCTAATGCAATATTACGGAGACTCTTTGCTGATCTAGGACTAGGCAAGATAAGCCTCGATTTTGAGTGACCGAGAGTGACTGAGCGAACTCTCCATTTTCCCTCCAGGATGACGTTCAGAGATGGGGACAGCTCAGACCACAACTTTGAATGATGAGGTAGACAGTCATTAGCTTGAAATCCTAAAACCAAGCGAAATGACAAAGTGAATGAATATATGAATCTGCAGAAACATTTCATCTTCGAGGCTTGTCGTATAAATGAGACATGGCGCAACCAAGTAAGTACCTAAGCTCTTGACTTTTCACAACTCGGCTCCCGTCTGCCCAAAGCCGTGTATAACGCACCCGTGGGATCTAGGTAGATATGTACATGTACATTGGATAGGTAATTAATTACCTTCTACTTATGTAGGTACCTATGCACACACTCCTTCGCAATAAAGATTTGCAGCATGGTTTCTTCTTTTCAATTCATCCATCATAAGAAAAGAAACATAAAGCCTTTCCTTTTGTCACCAACTTGCTTTCTTCCAGCCCGTGTCTTGTCCCCCCGCTGCTGTTGGCTGACCTGACCTGACCTGACCTCGCCCCTCTTTCTTCTCGTCTCTCTCCCACCTCGCAACCAAAAGCACCAGTCACATTCAGTCTTGGCGATGCCACTGCACTCGTCGCTTAACTGGGCTGGCAGGCTGGGGACATGCCGTCCCCGTTGATGCAACTGTGATAGGCCAACCAATACAAGAGACAAGTGCTGAGAATGACATGTTTTTTTTGCTGCCGGCTCCGGAGTACTTGGCCTTTTGGGGTACGTGTACCCGTCGCCGAAGGCAGGCTGCAACGCTGCGGCAGTACTTTTGTCTAATATATGCCTACATATCCGAAGATACCTAGGTATGTACATAGGTAGTATTTTGAAAAAGGGTTGATAAGGAAAGGATTTTAAAATGCTATAACCCGAATTCCGTATGTCTCTTTCCTCATGCTGAATTGATATGATAGTACTGCTGCTCCGTCTGGACAGCACAGCACTCACTGTACAGTACCTACAAAGCATACTAGGTACCTACCTAGGTACTAAGTTGGGTCAATACCTGCTAGTGCAGTACTTGAAACTGGATGGAATGCCGCTGATTGTTCCCCCTTCTCAGCTGAGTTAGATACCTGACTTGGACTTTTCTGAATTGAACTCTAAAATTAAAATGAATTAAAAAAATCCCTTACAGTATACTGTGCCACGAGAGGATCAGCAGTGATCAATAACAAAAAAAAAAAAAGGTTTCCAACTCTATTTTCAACTTCCAGAACCAGTTGTCGAGTCCCCATTGTTAGCTACTAGTGCTCAGGTCAAGTTTCGACTTTATTCTCGGATCCTGGGACTTCCCGTCCCGTCTTGTCGTCTCCATTCTCATTTTCCCAACCCAAATCCCAATCCCAATCCCAGGGCGCGATCGAATGAACCAACAAAGCCATCCCATTGGCTCGATCCTCCATGTCCCGTCTCCTTGGCTGTGGACGAACACCCCCCCTCGAAACCGAATGGACCCCGAAACTTAGGCCACTCAAGACACTAAGATGACTTTTTAGCAGGGCGTTCCAGCGGTAGCATTTGGTTCTTTTGGAAGCCTGTCCCCTAGGTCTGGGTCAGCTGGCATGATCTGGCTGGCTGGCTGAGCTGTACAGTACCAAAGCCAGGCTCCTGGGCCTGGCTTAGTCTGTCTGGGTATCCATCTTCCACCAAAGCATTCAGCCACTCATCAGTAGACATCCTTTCCTAATCCCTGCACTTGCGCATCCATCCCTCCCAGCTTTATGAATGGTGAGGATCATCATCTGCCTTGTCGCTCTCTCGCATTCTTTGAACTGTCCGAATGCTTATGTGCCTAGCCTAACTAGTGATCCTGTCATCCTATTTAGAAACATGTCCGCCATTTTATATCTTGACTCTCATATGTGCCATCAGCAGTAGTAGCGATAGAATAACAACAACAGCAACGGCAACGTCTGTCTGTATCCGTTGCATACACCACTGTCCTTCCTATCTGTACTCTTACGCATCGCATCGCATTGGATCTGCACAGTACCGACGGGAATTGCGCTGTTGTACCTTCGGATATCTTTTGCCCAAGTCTCCACTCCTCCAAGTTCGGCAGGGCTTGTGCTTGTCCTGAGTCCTGGGCTGTTTCTCTTTTCCCTTTTCCCTGTCCGAACTCTTACCTTGCTAAGAGTTAGCGACATACGCTATTTGTCTCGCCTACGGGCCTTATCCCATTCCTCTTCAACGGCCTCCGCCCCCGGTCTCTCGCTTCCACTCTTTCTTCCCCTTCTCTTTCTTCCCGTCTATCCCCCCCTACTCCTGCTGCTACTCTTACTTACTGCTACTTCACTGCACCCAATTCTCGTATGTCGTGTTGAAGACGTCTCCCTCTCTCTTTCGTCTCTTCAACTCGCCTCTCTTCAACTACGGTCGTCGCCCTCCGTCCGTTCTTGAATTGACAGTACATCAGCTAAAGTCGATCTCGGCAATTTCTTTTTTTTAATAAAACAACATCTCATATTGAGGGTAAGTTGCACATCGGATATAAACCTTCAACGTCTCAAACACTCCCCTAATTTTGTGGTGATTGGATTTTGCTTAACATGCACGACCGTTGCTGACAACGTTTGACTTCAAAGGCTTCAGTTAACTTCACTTCTTAACCGTTCTTTACGCCGGCGCGCTCCCACGCGCCTCACTAATATTCAAAATGGCGACTCCTTCAGCAATCCCCACAGATTCCAAGCGCGACACCATCGCCCAGTTTCACAGAGTTACAAGGGGGAACCGCAGCCTCTGGTACCAGCTGACTGTCCTGCAACAACCAGAGCGAGCCCGAGCATGCGGCTCCGGCATGAAGGGTACGTTGACTATCACCACAAACCATATATTTACTTGAGTACTGACTTTCTATAGCCAACAGCGATCGCCGACCCGTTGATCCTCCACCCGTTGTCGAGCTCCGAATTGTTGAAGGCGCCACTATCGAAGAGGGCAAGGACGTTACCTTTGATTACAACGCCAACTTCTTCCTGTACGCCAGTCTCGAGCATGCTCGCACCATCGCCAATGGCCGTGTCTCAAATCCCGCTGGCAACAACCCTCCTATTCTCACTGGTGTTCCTGCCTCTGGTATGGCCTATCTCGACCGTCCATCCGAAGCCGGCTACTTCATATTCCCCGATCTTTCCGTCCGTCATGAGGGTATCTATCGTCTGACCTTCAGTCTGTTCGAGACTACCAAGGAGGAGCAGGATTTCGACATGCAGCCAGCCGATGGCGATCTTCCTCCTGGCGTCGACTTCCGAATGGAGATCAAGACTTACCCTTTCGTAGTTTATAGCGCCAAGAAGTTCCCCGGTCTTATGGAGAGCACACAGCTCAGCAAGACAGTCGCTGACCAGGGCTGCCGAGTTCGAATTCGGCGTGACGTCCGTATGAGGAAGCGTGACAGCAAGTCGGGTGGTGGCAACAACAACAATAACAACAATGCTGGTAACAACGGTGCAAATAACGCTCTTGAGCGTCGTGAGGAAGACTTTGGTCGTAGAAGGACTGTTACTCCTGTCGCCGAGGATCCCCATGGCATCAGGAATCGATCTCAAAGCAACTCGAGCGAACACCGAGCTTCCTACTCCGACGCCTCTCGCCGACCTTCTATGGTTGATTCGTATCCGCCTCCGCCTCCGCCTCCCCCCTCTTATAACTCGGCTGCTTCAGCTCCGCGTCACCTTGGTTTCGGCGAGTCATCTGGTCCCAAATACTCGGCACCTCGACAGTATGCTCACCAGCCTGGTCTGCAAATAACGCCCGTCTCTGCCAACGGTCCTTACCCTTCTGCCGCCCAGTCGCCATACACCAAGACTGATGCGCCCTACGGCTACGCCAGCCGTCACCTCCCACCATCATGTCCTTCGCCCGCCCCCTCTGTCAACCGCGACTTGTACGACCGTAGACATTCCACCAGCACCTACGTTCCTCCTTCCCCGTCAGTCTACTCCACTGAAGGCCAATACCGTCGAGACTCGCAAGCATCATACCCCTCTACGCCTGCTGCTCCTCTTCCCCGCATGAACACCGAGTCATCTCGCGGATCTATCAAGATTTCTGCTTTAGTTGAGCCTATGCCCGTCATTGAGCCTCAGGTAGAACCCCTTCCTGAACTTCCCCCCGTCAACGTTGGCGGCAAGCGCAAGCATGAGAGCGTCTTTGCCCAAAACACCAGACCTCTTTTCAACGGTCAACGACAAATGGATCCTCACTACGGCCGGTCCCACCGTGGTTACAGCCCCGACCACGACCAAGGCTCCTACTCTCGAGCTGACGGCCAGATCAGCGTTATCCAATTCAACAAATATGAGTATTAAACATCGACATTCATACTACGTAACTAGAAAGGCACACCGGCGTTCTAGTGTTGTGTATTCCTATCTACAGGAGGATGGTGGGATGATGGAAGATACATGAGCGACAATGCTTAGGAGTTCAGGCGCAATTGATGTGGGATCGAGTCATGGAAATGAAGATTTTACTTGGCACGAGATTCGGGTTGTCTTGGGTATCAAAGATATTTTGCATCGTCATTCATGTTAGATCACAGAAAGGCTTTGGGTTCCTACGATCACAAAAAATGACATTCACATACGACACCTCTTTTCTTTCTTTCTCTATTCTGTCCACAAGTCTAGTTTACTTGGAACAAATCGACTCATCGATTCTTTCATTCCTGTTAATCTCATCACTCTCTTTGGTTCTGAGCCTTCTTCTTGCTCAATGAGATCTGCATTGGCTTGAGACTGTTTCGTGTGACGTATCTTGTGACTAGGATAAACCCAGTACGCGCCTTTGTCTGGAGTCAAGAGTAAGGCCATGGTAGACTCTGCTCCTCGAACTATCTTTGCTGGGGATAGTTGGGATTCCTTCCAAATCTAGCCATGGATCTGCTTTCCATCTACAGGAATTATCAACATATCCGTGTACTTACATTGTTTTGAGCCACATGAGACAACTTTCTGAAACTAGTGGCTGTAATTTCACAGACAAAAACAAAGACGTAAAGCATCTCGAACCCTCGACCAGATACCCATGTCGAGTACACATATTCGGCTCGGTATAACTTGAGCAAGGTCTACTAGCAGACTCTTTCTTCCAACGTTGACCACAGCGGGAACAGAACTGAGGCCATTCATACCTGGTGAAATGAATAGACAGGAATAAGAATGTCAACATGGTTATCCTAGCTCGACGCCCTAATATTTTGTATGCAGCGTATCCAGTTCACAGCCAACTTACAGCCAAGCCTGTAATCGACGATTGATGGTCTTTCCTTGCTCTGTCTAAAACAAAAGGGAATTTAATCTCCGTTTTTGTACTTTTCACTTCGATTTTATTTCCACTTTAGGGAACCAAGCGATTCGAGTATCCTTGCACTCCTTCCCTTTCCAAGGTCAATGCTTCACTAACGCTGCAGGTACGTTGCATCCCCCGCTCCTGCCTCGTTGCCGTGGTGAAATCACGTGTGCGAGCCAGATTCAATATCAACAAACCACCCGCCTCCAGGTCCGAGTCCCAGGTCCCAGCGCCGCTATCACTTTTGCAGATGCAATCATCACACAACCGTTCTGTTTACTATAATCAGCCACGTTTTCCTTTCCAAAGCCGTTATGTCCTGTTGACTTTCGAACCCCAATTGTTCAACGTTTCCCGCACCCGATCGTTGCTAAAGTTAACGTAATCGTGCTGCTTTAAGCTCTTATAACGCCCCCCAACTTAGACGCAATTATACATCCGCATTCATACACATACGTACACAACCACAAAAGAAGAACCTTCTTCATGGGTCGGCCGAAGCCTCGCCGCGCGTTAAGCGCGAGTCGGTTTCAGGAGGGCTCCATGAATGACAGGACCTCTGCTGCACCTCCGGTTCAGTTTCTGGGTCCTGATGAGCTCGCCGCCCTTGAGCGACCTGCTCTGACATATGTCAAATCCAACAATGCACGGCCGATGAGCGACGATTTCTCCGACAAACAGGTCAAGAAGGGCAGGCTTCTAGGTCAAGTTTGGGATGAAGTCCGAGGTCGGTTAGGATTTAGGAAGGATAATGAAGACGACAGAGGGCTGAGGAAGAGATCACGGAGTCGCAAGCGAGACCAAGATGATCAACGTGGGAGAGAGAGGGAAAGAGAAGATGTCCAAATGACGGACATCCCAGACTCGAAGAACAATGTTGATCCTCCAAGAGAAGACATGCCCAGTCGAGAAGAGATATTGGCCAATTATCACCATTTGATGGCCTCCGGCTTCTTCACTTCTCACGCTATTCAGTCTACTCGTCAACCACCGCCCGGCTCTGTGCAACAAGCAGCTCAGCAAATCGCCGCACCTCCATCCAATCTTATGGATGCTTTATCTCGGACTCCCACATCTCAAGGTGCAGTTCCACCGCCACCTACGCCACCTGCAGAGCCCAAGTCACCCTTGAGAGCCAAGTTTCCCCTCAAGCTGCAGTCGCCTCCAGGCAATCCAGGAGCTGCCACATACGAAGAGCTTGTTGCCTCTGGATTCTTCACGCCTCCACTTTCTGCGGGTGCCTCACCACCAACACCCTTCAGTGCTGCCCCAGCCCCAGCGGTACCTACTGGCATAATGTCAAGGGATTACCTTCAACCGCCTCGACACACTAGAGGCTCACGGACAGGAACCCCTTCGGCTTCCTGCGCGACCTCTCCTATTCAGTCGCCAGCCAGTGTCTCGTCTAGGGGAACTAAGCGAGCTGCAGCGGATTCCAACTCGGACGACGAAGCAGGGGCTGGAGCTCGCGATCCTCCTACCCCCAAGAAGAAGTTGCGCAAGTCTTCTTCTCGAGATATTGGCTTACATAGCCTACGAAATGTTGCATCTCGTCGTAGCCTTTTATCCTCACGACGTAGTGTGTCTGGACCCCATGGAGCTGGTGCTGGTAAAGACTATAACAAGCTTGCCCGCCGTGTCCTTGGACGTCTGCCCGGTGCTGGCGGCCGAAGCTCTTTCGACTCGGACCGCCGGACAGGCTCTCGACCTGGCTCTGCTGCTAGAAACAGCACCGAAGAATCCAGGTCACCATTGCAGGAGGTTCAGTACTCCCGAGTTCTACGTTCGCGCAAGATCGACACGGAGGAGCTTCACATGACATCGAATGCCAACAAAAGCATACCTGTGGTGCCGAACATTCCTGAGAAGTTCGCTCTGCACGACAACGTTGAGAACCTTGTCCCAGCAATGCGGTCTCGTTACTAGTTAAACGGGTAGCTTTTTATTCTTTCAGCATCGACGATTGATATTCAACAGAACGCAGGATACCTACGACAGCACAGCGGATAACGGCAGTGGTGAGATGCAAAGCAATCAAGCTTTCCGCGCTCTGCAAGCGGCGAGCGTTTGCACAACTCCATGATGACACGGCCACGACCTTGTTTTTTGTTTCTGGTTCTTCTTTCATGGTGGAATTGTTGCTGAGATATCCATGATGGCATGCGACACGAATGAACTTTTCTCTATGACGTCTCCTATTATCCTCGTTGGTTGGATAGGGTGGGCTTTTTGTGTTTTCTTTTCTTTTCTTTCATGCCTTGGGTTTACGTATTTGAACGAATAAGAGGGAGAGAGAGATGGTTTTTGAGGAAGAGGGGAGTGGTGATGGAAAACGTTCATCGTCTTTGCGGGCTGGATGAAAGGCTGAATTATGGGAATAGGGGCGTTCAGGGTTTGATTGATATGATGGCATTAACGACGATTTTCCTCTCCATATATTGGGTCTGCCTTGCGAACATCTAGTGAGAGGTGTTGACGGTGAAATTTTGACATGTCTAATATAATCATAATATGAAGCTCATAGTGGTTTGTTCCCAACAGCCAAGCTCTCAGTAAACCAGAGTATTCGCATTCTGTTGTGTGAGTGAATTAGTCACGAGAGATGCACTCAAGATAACGCCAAGTATTCATTGTCCTTGATCAAGTATATATATATACATACCGCTATCCCGTTCATACCCCATTGCCTGCCTATCTGCAGTCCAAACCCAGCAAGAGCATAAACACCACGTATTTCCATCTTCTCAGAGTCCCAAATGTCCGGTTGCAAAAACAAAGTCAACAATCCCGTGCAGCTCCTCTATTGCCCATTCGTGTTAATCCCAGGAAACACCATCCCAACGTCGACTTGTCTGCATGCCAAGTCTTCTTTCTGGAACACTTCGTACATGTTCAGCCTCGGCCAAGGTCCAAGCGAGTGTCAAAAGTATAAAAGGTAAACAAACATTTCTCGGTCGTCATATGTGAAAAAGGTAATAATAGACGCCGAATCCGCAAAAGTAAGAAAAGAATAAGTACGCTAAGGGTTTTATGTGCGAATTGGCAAACAACGTCATAAAGTCGTTCAAACTTCGATGACCCGTTCGATCTGGTCTGGAAGGTTGTGTTGAATAAGCTGCTGAGTCTTGCTAAGCCCATTGTGATATAGTGATCGAACAAATGCCCAAGCAAAGGTGAAGAGCCATGGGAAGTAGCTGTATAGCATTGCGCAAATCATGACGAGAAGGAGAGGAATCTGTGAGTTGGTTAGCTTCAAATTGGCATAAGGTTGTGTGCAAGGCGACTTACCCAGATGAAGAATAGGTTGTGATCACTGCTAATCCTCTTCATCTTGACTTCATGTGCTCGGCGGAATTGCTCTTGCTGCTCTTTAGTAATGGCATTCTTCCGGCCGATCTTGAGAACTCCCGGCTCCTCTGTCTTGGCCCCAGTGATTTCAGTAACCTCGGCAACCTCGACCGACTCAGTCTCAACCTCTGTAGTTGTAGGTAGATCGAATAAAGCCGCACACTTCTGATCAGCCTCGGCCTCCACAGCGGCTCGGGCAGCAGAAGCTTGTTTTCTGTCAAGTTCCTCGGGAGGGTAAATCTCCTCGTAGGCTGGGGGTGCGGACGCGCTCGCCTTGGGTGCTGAATCCCACCAACGCTGAGGCTGTTCGCCTTCGGGTCGAGGCCCTGCCATACCTGGCATGAATTGCTGAACCCGTCGCATAAAAGGTGCTTGGTAGTCGGGCATGTTAGGCAACGCGGGCATTTGAGGGAAGTGCGGTAGGTTCTGGAACTGTAAAGCAATTGACTGCTGGAGCTGATGAATTTGTTGTTGGAGTTGCTCCTTTAGTGCAGCTGGTGTAGCAGCCATGACTGTCGCAGGAGGGGTAAGTTCTTCCTCCAATTCACCAGTCATTCGGCGGCGAAGGTTGGGCCGTTCGCGGTCTTGCCGGAAGCCACTAGGTCTTCTCATGCTGAGATGATCATTCTCATCAGAATCTTCATCCTCAAAATCACCAGAAGTGTATTCGGGGCTCTCTTCGCTTGAATCTGGTGAGATAGGTTCATCGTGAGTGTGGACCTTGGTCATAGGCTCCCAAAGCGATCGTAGCGATGTAGCACTGCTAGCTCGGCTGTGTAGAGAACCACCGCTGCTGCGAGAGCGAATGTGACGTTCAGAGCGGCGGATGGTGCGTAAGACGGCACGAGACTGAGCGACATCGGCTGCAGCAAGGCCAGAGTTGCTTCGAAGCGTGGGGTCGGCACCGTGCAGCATCAGTCTCCGCACAATCTCGGCGTGATTATGAATCGCAGCGATATGCAGAGGCGAGAAACCGCCATTATCTTGGGCATTAGGGCTGGCGCCTCTGGCCAGTAAGGCAGCGACAAATCTATGGTAGCCCAATGAGCAAGCGTGGTGAAGCATAGTATGGCCTGTAGACCTCTTAAGATCCAAGCGGGTTCTGTGCGTGCTATCATCCAGGTCAATAAGATCCAAGCACTTCAGGAGCTGGGATTCGAGGTGAGCGTAAGGAGCGTGACTAAACATTTGGCCGCCTGATGAAGGGCCACCAGAGGGGCCACCAGACCAAGCCGAAGGGCTGTCGTCCAAGATCCTTCTTGCGAGGTCCTGGATATCCATCATGTTACCAGACATCTTGTTTCCGAGTACAGACAAAGCAAGTCTAATAAGCTTTTCCTCGTTGTCGTCGACATATTTGAAGTAAGGTGTCTGTTTGCTCATGGCGAAACTTTGCGTGGCCTGTGGGTTCGCATGCCTGAAATGAACAGGAACAGGTCCTACCACAGGTGAAGGAGGTAACAAGCATACCAGTGAGGATTCACCCCAGAATGTAGTAGTCGTGGCCTTCTGGTTACCAAACCAGACCTCAAGTCCCTGGGAGAAGGCAGCACCCAAGACAGTAACCTCAACTCCTCCAATCTTTGGTCCTTGGTTGGGAATTATCTTGTGAATCACAGGAGGTGGACGCGTCTCATTCACGCTGGTAGGCACGGGGAACATGCTGCTACTTATATCCTGGGAGAATTGGTTCTGAGGATTGGCAACGACGGAATTCCTAAATCCAGTTGGGCTGGGAGCTCGACTTGGGTGACCGGAAGCAGGTGCAGAGTAGAGCTGGGAAACCGCCATGTTGTCCATACTAGAGGAACGATTGGTGTTAAAGAATACTTCGTTGCTGCTAGGCGTAGGGGGGCCGGCATTGGGGTATAGAATTGATTGTTGCCCAAATAATGGCTCGGCCTGAGAGAAACTACCAAGTCCAGGGGTAAAGGGGGACGTAGCATTAGGCAGCTGGGCTGCCTGAGAACCCGGTGAGGGCGTGGTGTCCATTCGGGTCATGGTCAAACCGTTAGGCACTCTCGACGCGCTGGATTTTCTCTTCTTAGCTGATGGACCACCCAAAGTAGGTGAAGCAGGACGAGAGAGCATCCTGCCGCAGGCACCGGTCGGCGTCACGTTGGACATAGGCGATTGATATGGAGCCTGGCTGTTCCTAGATATGTTGGGAAGGTCACCGTTGGTTGGTGACATGCTGAAAGCCCCGTTAGGAGTGGGTGGTAGAAGAGCACTGGCCTCGATTGCGGCTTGAGGAACAGGTCCTAATACAGGAGCTTCGGGGACGCCCGGCTGTTGTTGAGCTGCAACCTGAGCCTGGGGGTGTGTTTTATGATCGTCAGTAATCATAATCGGCTTTGACATTGCTTGAGCAATGACTCTGTCCTCGTAGTCCTTGATGGTGAAAATGACATTGAACCCAGCTTTTTCACCATGGTGCCGACAGTAGCAAGCAATGCGCATCGGAGCATCGACTTGCATGGTACCAGGAGCCGCCATGTTGACAGGTTGCCATTCCTTTATTTCTTGAGTATTGAAGACAATCACACGGTGTTGCTCATCCTGTTGCCAAACCTCTTCTTCCTCAGGCTTCTTGACCTTTTTTCTAGCAGCGCGCTTACGCTCACGGGTTATGCAACCTGCACAGATACGCACATCGCCGCCCTTTGAAGGAGTGTTCTCATCATCATTGTCAGGAGGTAGGTAGCGTTGAGGGTGAGAAGCAGCACGCTTGAGTGCGTTCTCCATCCTGCCAGGTTCATCCATAGCGCTCGTGCATACCAGGGACACGAATAATTCGAGCATATCTGGAGATTTCTTAGGCGCTGGTTTTGCTAGCAACTTAGGCTTCGAGATGGTGTGGGGTGGCAGGTGCAGTTTGGTAATTCCAGGTGGCATTGGAGACAATGCCATTCTGATTGGGATTTGAGTCTCAACCCGCGACTTGAATGGTGTAGGCATGATGGTCAGGTTGCATCGTCCAGTGAAGTTGAATGGCGCGGCCATATTTAACTGCTGAGGCATGGGCATAGACTGGTTCATCTGACCGCTAAAGTGTAGAGGCAAGACATCGGGCGCAGATTGTGCTACCACATCATTTCTGCTGGGCCATCCCGACCCTGGTCCATTCGCAACCCTCGAGGAGAAATCCACTGGATTGTGAGGTGAGGGCGAATTGAACATGGCCGCTGGAGAAGGATCCTGGCTCATGATCATGTTGTTAGACATGGGTGAGACTTCACGGGATGTCGTTGTTTTTAATGCATTCATTGCTGACGAGACGGAGTATTGCTTGAGTTGGCGGTTAGTTGACGATCAATTCTAATTGGAATTTTGATGAGAAACACATACAGATGAAGCTTTTTGGTGGCCTTGTGATTTTTTCCTTTTTGGTGTTGCATCCTTGGTAAAATTATGTGGATTAATCGTGGGCATCGGAGGTGATGTGACTGAGTTTTCGCCGTTTGGGCTACTAGACGCGGTGTCGAAAGCATAATGGTGGTCGAGATAAGTATCGTGGTGGTCGGTAAATGTGTACATGCTTTCCAAGGCTGTGTCAGCATCGCTACGGCCGAATGCATAGGCAGAGTCGTCTTCGTATGTCGAAAAACTGGGATTTCCCCATTCCATCGTAACATCGTCCTCATCCACCATCGTATCAGTCGTGTTCATAGCCGCTTTGGAAGATGTCCGACTGGTGGTGCGTTTAGAAGAAGCCGACTCGGACGATGAATCTTGATAGGAGGAGCCGTTCGGAGAGTCAGGAAAAGTTGCTGTTGAGGTCAGGTCTTGAGGCGCAAGGAACCCTTTAGTCTCCGATCCGCCAAGCGTTTCCATTGTCTGAAGGGTATCTGGGCTATTAGAATTGAAGTCGAGAAACTCTGCCAAATCCCCATCGGTGGGAAAATTGTTGTAATCGCCGCCCGACATAGCATCACCTACGATGACAGGGCTGCGGCGGCCAGTAGGAGCGGGTGTCATGACCAGCGAATGAAGGCTGGATCGTCCCGTAGGCGCCGGAGGACGATGGGGACGAAGTGGTGATCGGGCGGGAGCGGTTGAATTTGGTGTCGCAAATTGGGTAGGTATCACGCGGGGGCTGGTGGTGAGGAACCTTAAAGCATTGGCATGGGCAGTTTCAATTGAATTTTGTATTCGTAAGTTGACACTGGTTGTTGGTGGTAATCCGAAAGTTTCGTTCTTTTGGTCGAGAGTCGATTGTGTTGCTGACGAATACGGGCTTCAAGTCGAATGGATGTCCTTTAGAAGTGCATAGGTAGTTGTTGGGGCAGGAGTTCAATATGGATGGGAGAACCCCTAGAGCACGCGAACACAAACGAAACGCAACGGCGGGCAGATGTGTAGGCAGGCCCAGGTCCAGGTCCAGGTCCCGGTCGGTCAGTGCAAAAAAACCAGACGGGGACGGTCAGGGTCGCCTGCTGTCAGATGCGTTACCCCTGGTCGAGTCGAGGTGCGTGTTCGCAGCAGAAAAGGTGTGTATGGCGAACGGCCCAGTGTAACAAGATGATTACAATATTCGTATAGATAGAGGGGTTTGGAGAGAGACAGATGGAGGAGAATTGGATAGAAAACGGGCCTCGCTTGATGAGATGAGAGGCAAAGAGATGATTGATGGATGCGCCAGACGGTCTGGGCTAGTTAGACTAACTACCTAGAGGTTGGCTTGTCTTGGTCTTGGTTGTCTTGTCTCTTGGGTAAGGGAAAGTGGGTTGGCTAGCTGGCTGGCTGCACAGTAAGTACCTAGGTAGGTATGAAGAGGTGCCTTAGCTTCGTGGGTAATGGGTTGGGTAGGTAGGTTGTTATGGAAGTCTGTGGGCTGCTGTGGCTGCATATCGCCTGCCTACCTACCTACTAGGTACATACGTATGTGAAAAGGTTAGACTGTCTGGTGTTTCCTTTTACAGTTTTGTCCCCTCTTCCCGAGATAAGACGATTGTGCCAAAGTACCTACATATGTATGCGCCTACGTGGTCCATGGTAATAAACGTGGAGTCTTGGGTTGTAAACGCTTGGTTGTTGCATCGTGTGGCGGGGATCAATGCTGTGTTGTAGCTGTAGGTACCATACCTACCTACCTACCACTTTCAGGGCCACAGTGTTAGGTGGAGCCGTTGTCGGCGCGAGACAGTGCGGTTGAGGAGGGTTTCGCACACTGCGGAAGCCCGCTTTGTTGTGAGCTCCGTACAGTATAAGATCCGGTCTTGCACGTATCGGGGTTAATGCACTTCCGCATCCCGTTGCTTAGTAGACCGGTCGCAATCGCACAATCTCTATGAGGAAATACAGATAGACATCTGGAGATGGTCGATTTTGATGCGATGCACACGTAACTACCGTTGTAGATCTACCCGGTTCTAGGGATTCTGAACACACCGACATTGATTGACATCGTTTTACAGCAAGGCGGCAAGTAGAAACGACGATGATGCAATTTTAATCAGATTCACGGCTGAATTCAATTCTCAAATTAACTTACCTCCACTGACTTCTATGTCTTATTTATATACCACCACGGGCTCTAGGTAATGTACAGTGCTTAAGGCTGGAAGGGAAGCGGGGTTTGATAGGATGGACTCCATACCAAGTCCTCGTTATTGAGTCAATTCGTTAGAAGAGAAAGACCAGAAGGACAGAGAGAGGCCTCGCATATTACGCAAGCTGTGACTCTTATGATTACCACAAGGATGAACAAGCTATGTAAATGGATTGCGCCATGGATTTAAAATTACTTGGAAGCTCGTAGAAGGGCCAGGCTGGCTTCATCAACTACGAATACGGACCAAAAACAATAAGGACCGAGTCCGATCAAAGGTGATGACAATGTTTTGGATGTGCACCGTGCCGTCCAATGATATAGCTTTAAGAATCAGCAAAGTAGTAAGCTTCCAGTAGGAATTAGCTGGTTCCTGATGAACGACTACCAAGTTAGTGTACATTGACATGTCCTCACGAGGCTTTATCATGGGACGACGCCCGGGTGTCCATGCGCCTCCAGAGTCAAGCCAGACGAGGGTATTGACATTAGGATGGTGCTATCGTGCCCAGACAGTTGGATCTTGATTGCACAGCGGCCAAGCCAACAAGGTGTGCTGTGGTTAACAGTTACCTAATAATACTACAGACTTTCTCTTTCTCAGTAAACAGCACAACACAAGACAAGAAAACAGACACTCTACAAAGTGGAGCTCAACGTGGCCACCGAGAGAAAGACCCTGTAGATCCAATCCAATCTCAATCCAGTTATCCATACAGAATTAGGTATCATTCATTATCCCTCTTCTTATTCCCCTGGAGTTCTCAGCCAACCAACACAAGCGAGTCATCATGTTTCAAGCCCCAATTGCAACAAGAAAAGATTTCTCAGGGTGAGGCTTACCCTCCCACGCGGTACGTACATTATACGTTACAACGGTAGGTTAGTATCCAGTAGGATGTAGTTTTCTGATCCGTGTGCATCATCTCTGTAAAACTGTCCCTGTCCTCGTCCCGGCCTCCGCGGCCAAGCTTTCCCCAGGCTATTTTTGCCTAGCAATCCCAAAGAGGAAATCCAAGCAAGTAGAAACTCAACAAACTGCCACTGCCCTGGTCATCTTGTCTTCCAGCTTGGTCCGATCCTGCCTTGCCTCCGTGGTATCCGCGAGATAGAAGCAGCAAAGCAATGACGACGATGGACGCAGGGAAAACAAAATTGATTGAGCCTCTACTGAGAGACAAGTACCTACCTAGTTTGTTGCCTCTATCGAATTTTATATCCGTTATCAAAAGGTTTCAGTTGCCCAAGACAAAGGAAGAGACAGAATGCCCTTCCAGGCAATCAGACTGGTTTTTCTCATCAATATACATAGATATGTACTTTTACAACCCCAGATGTGGTAAAGTCAATACTGCAAAGTCAAGCCACACATTGCGTGTTGGTCAAGGGAGATAAGGAAATAGACAGATGCTGGAGATAACCTCGATCCCATTCTCTTTTGTCTTGGACTTGCATTTCTTCATATTCTGGATTTCTTAGACCGCCACGGTGGTTATGTTTTTCATCCCTTGCGTATAACCTCATTGGACTTGGTTGGCGTTGATGCAACAGCTTTTATAGTCTTTGACAACAATGCTCGGCAGAGACATGCATTGAAAACCAAGTCAAAGCAGCAAGCTAATTATCTTCCTTCAATGTCTTGAAAAGCGTACGAGAGCCAATGAGACCTTGACCGCATTTCACAGCCCAGCCTCAGAATCATCATAACGTCAATCTTTATCCTGTCATCCCACAACGTGCGGGCGTTAGCTTGTCGTGGTGCAACGCCCTTGCCTTGGCCTCGAGGCGTCTCGTCTCAGTCTCATTGCTGCGTACATACTCTGGGCCTTGATAGACGCCGGAATCTCAGAAAATGCCCTTGTATTGGACAAAAGGGCAGCTGTTGTCTTGTGGCGTGTGTAGGAGCCAATGTCTGGGCCAGGAAGAGGATTCCGAAGTAAAACATGTTAGACCCTTTTGTTTCTTGTCATTACTATGTATCGGTGGTCTGTCGAGACTCAAGAGCACGCGGCAAATGTCATATAAAACAGGGGTCTCCGGAGTAGAGTAGACTATTTTTATACTACATGCAATGGTTGATAACCTCACTTGGACCTTGGGGTATGAACTCGGTCGATTCCCGTATCCTTGTTCAAAACTGACTTTAGCCCAGGCCATTCCAGAGACAAATACCCTCGAACTTGTTCCTGAACAAAATAACGTTGTTTTCTTTCTTATTACTTCGTCATTATCACCCGGTATGTTCCCGTACAGCAAAGTAACACTTTCGTTAGTTTATTAGTAGTATTATGTAGGTATGCAAGATTGCGGCTGCATCTCTACCAATTGGGTCAACTTGGACATCATAGCCAACCTCCAAAGGCGAAAACATGAGAGATAATGTGGTGCTGCCAACCACCCACACCCACCCACACAAACACCCTGTTACGTTTTGCAATAATGTTCGGTTACGCCAATGCGACATCGGCTCCTGTGTATCCGTATGTAAGGATTGGCTTGTGCAGTATCTTGGTCTGTCTTATGTGCTTTTGCGGCTTCCAATCATGATCTAAGTAACTCGCCAGCAAGAGACTCGGGATACTGTATTAAACATTGATACGATAAAGCATACCCTCGGAACTCTGCTACTTTCCGTTCCACCTAAGGCGAAACCTTGGCTGGAAAAAAACACCGCAAGTATTCGATTATGTTGCAACGAGGCATTTCTCAAAATCATCATTCTGACATCACCAAACCCGAGTCGCCGTTTACTTTCCAATCGCCTAATAGCTGTTGTTGTTGCTGTTGCTATAACTGCCTCTCTTTGCACTTTACTGCCTTTGGCCACTGACTTACTTGATAATGTCTCTCGGGCTTTTGTACCGAGTCGGTCCCTAATACTGGATCATTGCCAATCTCAACGGCCCGATCTAAGTTAAGTACTCGGGCCGCTTCTAGTCGGATCTAGCTAGGTAGCACTACGAATGAGGGAATCTGTGTGCTTGATCACTGCCTAAGTATTCAGTTGCATCTAATAGGCAGTTGCTTTCTCATATCGTAACAAGAACTCAATCGGGGAAAATAAAATATCTCATTGTCGTTCCGACTACTCTCTTCCGGAAATCGCAACACCAACACCACACAACCAACCATCACCATAGCCATAGTACAGAGTTTAATATGCATCCCCTTTCCATGTAGTCTACAGAGCTACGCTTTTCCCCGAGCCCTAGATACCTGAAAACCCAAGCCACCTGGTATGATCCCTTTCATATCCCATGCACATGCACTATCAGCATCTTACAACGGAGTAATGGATGGCGGCCACACTCCTCCACTAGGGGACAACATACCATATATTTCTCATTCCAGCATCCTGCTTCTATACTTCATGCAGTAAAGTCGAAGCTAGGGGTTTATTCGTGTCCCCCCTCAACGGTTTCTCCGCCAAGCTTGAACCTTGAACCACCAAGCGCCCGTTGTCAACCTCCACCATAGTCAAAGAACCCCTAGTCCCCCTTGTCCCCCCACGTCGGGGCGTAATCTGAGATCTACAATAGTGCCTTGACCAGCTCCTGTACACACGGTAGTAGCATTTTTCCCCTTCCCGCCGATCATGAGCCGCTCGCTAGGTTCCGGCTACTCTTTCCGATAGAATAAGAAGACAGTGCTAAACATGGACGGGCTCGTTCATGTTGTGCAGATGCAAATGTCTCCGACTCCCTGTAGCATATTTTCCAAAAGTGATAAGTCACGAAAGCCATCACGCAAGGGCACCTGTCCTGGCTGCAGTGGATGTGCATATCAACTTGCATCAACGAATCTCGTCTTCCAAGCAACGCCTTGGAAGCGTGTTCTTATCAGTGACTTTGATAGCCAAGGATCACGCCACCATGGTTCAATGACCAGAAGAGTTTCCTTTATTCACGGGCGACCTCATACTACTGTAGCACAACAGATAATATCAGTCAACAGATAGGACACCATTATACCAAAAGAGACCTAAATCTCCGGACAGCTCCAGCTATTTGAATCATTGTTCCCTTTTTATATTGTACCCCTGAATACGAAAGCCTCGAATGTAGCAAAGAAATAGTATTAAAAACCGCATCGAGGAAAGCTTTACCAGCTGTAACTCCTCATTACGTTATCCCAGCTTCTCCAGAAAGATTCATCTGTTCACTTCAATAATACAGCTTAAACAACTTCCGGCATTCGAGATCCCTCGTTAGCCAGGCGATCGGCTTGATGGTTGCCCGGATCTGATGCATGCCCTTTAACCCATTGGAACTCTGTGACTGCCCCGGCAGCTTCTCTCTCTTTCATCTTGGCTCGTATGTCGCGTATGATGTCCTGGTTCATGACAGGCTTTCCTTGAGCGGTCCTCCAGTTATTTTTCTCCCAGGCCTTAACCCATTCAGTTACACAATTGATAGAGTATTTACTATCAGTCACTATTTTTATTCCTTGTTTCAGAGGTGCAATCTCCATTGCTCTTAGCACCGCCAGTAGTTCAGCTCGCTGGTTTGTTTGAGGTAGGCCAGGGAGTCTCTCAGCGAGGTTACGCTCATCATCATGGCCAAAGAAGACACCGAGGCCAGCACGGCAGCCAGCCTTTCCGTTTCCAAGACTACTGCCATCGGTATAGATCTTGATCGTATCTCCTTGCTGCAATTTCTCTGCGCGCTGTCTTTCTTGCTCCAATTTCTCTGCGTGCTGTCTTTCTTGCTGCGATTTCTTTGCATGCTGTGTCTTCCGCCTTTCCCGTTCTACCCGGACTTGTTCGGCTGCGCTTTCGCATCGGGGTGGCGATTGTCCTTGTGATGATTGTCGTGCTTGTTGTTCTGAACTGGACACTGTCCCAAGACCCTGATATGTCTCTGGTGTTTTCAATGATTGCTGTGCTTGTTGTCCTGGACTGGATGCCGTCCCAAGACCCTGGTGTGTTTCTGGTGTTTGCAATGATTGTTGTGCTTGCGGTCCTGGGCTGGGTGCTATCCCAAGACGCTGGCATGTCTCTGGTGTTCCAAATTGTCTGATAAAATTCTCCGCCCCTTCCAGCGTGTCGAACTTCTTATGTTTTGCTCCAGGTGCACCTTGAGTGCACGGGGAGGCCTTTTCCCAGGTATCATAGATACCTGGCTTGCTGCCAATTGCAACAGCATAGTATTTTGTAGGGCCGCTGGCCTTGGTGGTGCGAGCTGTAGGGATGCTGGTCGTAGGGGCGCTGGTCTCTGTGTCGCCCATATAATCCTGGGCTTCTTCTGCCGTTACGAATCCTGCATCTGCCAGTGCATGGTTAGCATTGCTTTGGTCACGCTCGTGTTTGTTTCTGTTTCTACTCACACTTTGCTCCTGGAAACCCGTTTACTTGTGCGTCACATTCTTTCCAGGTATCGTAGATACCGGGCGATCTCCCAACCTTGACCACATAGAAATTCTTCTTGCCCTTCTTCTTTTTGAGAACCGGGCCTCCTCCAAAGCCGCCGCTAGTTGTGTTTCGCTTCATGTCGACGTCTTGGCGATCGTCCGGATCAACGGTCTTGACTCTACTCCAAGTGATAAAATCGAAGAGTGAAAGGTCGACAGGTCCTCTTGCCTCTGGCTGAGGTAGCGAAGTGTGGGTAGATCGATCGCGACGGTCCAGCGACCCGTTGATGGAGCTTGCGAAGCTACGTGCAGCTGTGAAAGCTGGACAGCGGCGGTAGATGACGGCCCGAAAGTGAATTCGATATCCAAATAGTCAGCCGGCACGCATAGTAGTGGAGGGAGAAGAACGATAAAAAACAGAGCCCATGAAACTGGTACTTGCTTGTCGGATTTGGTAGAATGCAAAGAGAGTCTTCAATTAAAGGTTGAGGGTTCAAGTGCATCATATCTAGGTAGTTACAGCGGGGCTCAAGGCAGGGACCAGGGTCCTCATCTTTACACGCACTGTACAGTCCATAACAACTTACAATCAACATCAACAAAAAGTCAATTGATACAATGTCATATTGTGTTAGTGCAAATAGGATACAATGGCTACCGCGTCCAATTCCTTCCAATGCGATCTCGTCCATTCCCAAGCTACTCTTACAAGACCATGGCCAATGTCTGCAAATCGACTTCTCACCTGGGATATAAAGGACTATCTAAACCCTTTGTTTGTTTTCCAGCCAATGAACCAGCTGCAAGTAAGTCCATAAAACGCACCGTGGTAAGTATTTGTCGATATTCATGTCGCTGGCCTTGGTTGATGTTGGTCTTGGCCAGTGTGGTGTAGCAAATATTACTTCATCATTGCTCTCTAGGAGCTTCGTTGTCGCTGCAGTTTCGCGTGCATGGCAACGGAGCCGATGAGTCTCACATCGACCTCGGGGGTGGTAATCCTAAACATGAGTGATGGGATCAAGAGGAGGCAAGTCGGGCACGCCGTCACGTTCCCATTCCCAAGCCATTAAGCTCCAGTTGAGCTCTCGTCTCCAGAAGAGTCCCAGTCCTCTTCCACCCCCATCCGGACGATCATCTGAGCTCAATCCTCCACTGCGAGGCATGTGCGTAGCAAAGACAGCTTTGCCCATTCTAGAATGGAGTATGCCCATAGAGCATGATACGCAGGGCTCGTGAGTGACATAAAGCTCAAGGCCATGGCAGAGATAGCCATCCTTGTTCGGGTGCTCTTGTACAAAGCACTTCTTCTCGATGTCAAGGAGTGGTTCGTCCTGGAATGCGTCGTATTCAAGATTAGGTGGGCTGAAAGGAAGGCCAGCAGCTCGCCGCTCATGTCGAACGAGTTTCTGGGCCACCATGCTGATAGCACGGACAACGCAGTGTGTCATAGGGTTGCTGGTACCCCCCAGCAGGCCGCACTCCTGGTGCCAGCGAGCATCTCCTGCAACCCCGACGAGTTCGACTTTCCCACCATCTCTCTGGACGATTACAGCTCCGATAGCTTCGCCGATCCCGGTTTCTTTAGCTTGTAAAGCAACACGATGGGCTAGTGCCATCCAGACAGAGCTGTCATCCTTGATATCTTCAGTGCCCCGGGCTACTATACTAGGGTGAGGTCCCAAGGGGTTGTTCTTTCGATATACCGTGGGCCAAAACTGAGAAGACCACATGGCTGCTTGTACTTGTGATGTTGGCGCAAGCAGAGGAATGGGAATTTTTTCAATAAAGAGCTCGCCTTCGTCGCCCTCGATAATAGACAAGACTTCGGTGAGCTCTTCTCGTGTAAAGTCCTTGACTTCTCCGATAATGATGTAAATCCAAGTCGACTTCGCTGTGTGGATCTGACGGCCCACAGCAGTGTCATTCATGAACTGAGTTTTGAGGTGGGCAGGCAAATCACCAGGCTTAGAACATCGTCGCAGATGAGGTAGGGGGTTAGCGCTATTGTCATCTGGTCGCATGTTACGCAAGGCCCTAGATAACTGTCAGTAAACAGTGCCGATCAATCACTTTAGCGAGTGCAGTCATGGTCTGGAAGGAGCGTACGTGATGACATCGTTAGCCTGTCTGGTAGGTGCTCGTGTGATGTATGCATGAGTGATGGTGTGGTCTTGCCGGACCTCTTGTGTTGTCTTCAGAGGTATCAAAACACCGCGCCGAACATGTTTCTCCTTGAAATCATCGATCAAAGGGTTTGGCACGATCTCAGAGGGACCGCGATGCTCTGGCTTGGCTGGCAGAGCGGCCTCGACTGGATCGGAGGTGAGGGAAACCTCAGGAGCCAGTTCGGTTGACATTTTGTCTGAAGTGCAAAATGAGTAGCCTTGATCACGATCTGGAGACGACGGTCAGCTGGAGACGACAGTGTATATTGAGTTCGCGTATGGCGTACTAGATGCGACGATTGCGCCTCAAGCCGTAGTGAGAAGCAGCGTGCCGACGTGATGTGATGTGGTGACGTGGTAGAGAGATAGCCGAATTTCCAAGATGAGTCGCCTTGTTGAGAAGAGAGAGTTGAGGATAATATGTTTGGATATGACAAAAACAAGACGATTGTTGCTACGGTGAGATGAAGAACCTGGAAGGTGCAGGCTTGGGATGAATTCAGGCAGGAGCAGATCACTCTCAGGGCCTCTTTTTCGGTCTCTCTTTCTGCCTTTGGTGATTCTGTTAACAGCCGTCTCTTACTCATAGTGTTGGCTTTTGAGGAAAGCGCTTACTCTTTTTTTTTAAGCCTCTAGGGAGACTCTTCGGTAAGAGGATATCAAGGGAACAATAAAGCATACAAAGTGAGGGGAATAAAGAATTTGGCAATCTCTGGGCAAGGTTTGAATGAATTCTCCTGCGGGGCTTTTGTGCTCTGAGGTGAATGAAGCTGCAGTCTACTTTGGCAGTGTCAATGACTGGCAAGAGGCTGTCAGTGAACCCCTCTGCAATAGCGCCCAACAGCTGGCAGTTGCTTCGATATTCTTTCTAGGTAGATTCCTGTTATCGACCAGTGCACTGGCTTTTGGTCTGATCTTTTCAGTCTCCAGCTGTGAATGAATGAGCTTTCCCGCTTCTGCTTTCCTGATTGTTCAACCCTTCACTGCGTTAGCAGGATCTTCAAAAGGCCTGCTACAAACAGAGCCTTTTTGCGATCGCGAGCAGTTTTGATTGAGCTTTCACAGCTAAGACCTGGTTGGAATTTAAAGATACATCAACACTGAACTCTATGCATCCAGATGTATTGTCCACTTGGACTATGTCTTCTCGAAATCTTGTATTCCCTCCAACTGGTTAGCAATGAAGTTGACGATAAGTTCTGCCAACTTAGTGGATCAACTGTGGCGGGGACCTGCATATGTGGCTGTGCAATGACGAGCCTCTTCCATTAACGTACCCTACACGTTTGGCTCGAGTTTCACCACCATTGTAGACAAAGAGAACACAACAACCTATCTGGGCATGGGAAGGCAACCTTCCTGTTGTGACTAACACCTCTAGACTTAATATCTACAGTCAGAGCACAATTCTAGAAGCTAACGCAAGTGCTCTACTATAGCAACATGAAGATAACTCATCGAAGCCTGCGGGCATTGCCTCTCACAGTAATGTCATGAAATCCAACTTCTAAAGTCAGCAATCGGATAAATTCCCATGTGCTCAGGAGTGTATCTCAGTCATTTGATGCAAGACAAAGGTGTCCCTTTTGACCTTTGATCTCCCCACCAAACACCGTGACCAGGCTAAGCAGTTTGTTTGGCTCGTATATCCCAACATCACAGTTAAGTGTCAACTTGCATAGGTCAAGGTGAAGTTCTCCCTGGTCAATTTGACCTTCAGCAGTATCTAGGCCTGTGGAAGGTTGTTCCATGTCAAGCTTCTCACGCCAATGCGCTGGCACACTCGTTGAGTCGTCACGATTGCACGTATAGGAGCATCTGGCACGTGAAAGACCTCTGGATCCGTGTACACTGAACAGTAATAAGTGGGAGCTTAGCCGGTTGCCTACATACTAGGTACTCTATTAATCAACCAAGACGGGTATTGCTGATGATATTTCAGCATGCCATAAAAGGCAACATGCTGTGTAGCTACAGCAAAGGCACTGGGTTTCTGCTAGATAATCGTTCCATCGGCACCATTGAGACGGAATCTATGCCCCTTAAGGTAGATGATTTGGAGCTGAAGAACACCTTGACACTCGAACAACATTTTCAGCAGCACGCATTGACAATGCCAGGCAGGTCTCAATAAACAGAATAGAAACACGAGTGTATGGCGATCATACCACAGTCACAGACTTAGGACCTTGTTTCAGAAGCCGGAGAAAATATCTTGGTTTGGGATCAAGCATCAGAATGTCCACGCATTGGCAACCATGGCTCACCGAGAACTGGGGCAAGGAAGCAGCACTATGGCATAACCACTAATGGGTGATCAGACAACTCGACAGAAGAAACATTAATTCACATATAGCCTATCGGGACCATCCCCGCTTGGTCTGTGCCAGACAATCGATAAAGTACTAAAGGGACAGGGAGGTCTAATTGCTACAGCTGTCATGGCCAGGGCCATGGTATGACGGAGATGAATCAATAGATACAACCAAGGAGAGGCAGCCAGCAGAGCCACGAATGTGTAATAGCTGTATGATTGATAATAGTGGCATACTAATTCGTGTCAAGCAATGTGCGGACAGGGACATAAATCGGTCGTATTCACGATTATCAAGGCTTGCTCGGATAATAGTTCATGGCCAATACACTTGAACACCATCAGCGAATTCAGGACGCTTGAGCGCCCACGGGGTAGGTATGATTCGCATTGAAGTGAAAAGGGATGCGAGATGACTGTGGCCGGGCGACGAGGCGAAGAGACACGACTAAGGAGTAAAATGGCGAGTGTAAGGGTCAGTGTAAAAGCAAAAACAAGGGTGCAGTAACCTTGATATGACGGCTCAGTTACGAATCTCACACCTGTACTGGGAAAAGCGAAGCGCCTTCTCGTGCCTCTCTTGCACTATAATTCTTACGCATATCATGAGGGTAATTTCTGGTGTCTGTATCAACCATGGACAGCCTGGGCAAAAGATAACGGTGGGGGTTAAAGTAAGTTCCCCCCTCATCCATATGCAATGCAGCTGCAAGTGCAAGCGCGTTCTGCTGTTGCTAATTGCTTGTTCCCCGCGGCGAGATCGGAGAAAGCTAAGCGATGACTCCTTTTTAGGTGAGGAGGGCAAGGATCTTTGGAGTCTTGTACCTTGTCTGAGAGCTTCCATAACTGGAGAAGAAGGTCTTGGTGCAAGAGCAAGACTCGTTAGCGCTGTGTTTCTTTGAGGAGAATTCGGTTCCATTTGGAGCTTGCTTGATTCGATATAGTGTTAAAGACGGCACAGACTAATTACCTACCTAGTAAATGTCTGCTAGTAATTATTTGGCTGCGAACAGAACACAATTCAAGAGACAGAAATTTAAGCTTGAAAATCACAATTTTACTAGGCGTCTCAACAAAACGTGGGTCATGTCTTTCGTTATTACCGTGTATATCTCAACTTGAGCAAAATCGCTAACAAGATAAAATTATGCATATCAGTTTGAGTTGAACAACCACTCTGGCATTGGTAAAAAAAGTGAAAGAAAAAAGAAAAAAGAGCGAGCAACATCGAAACAGTCGATCGGAACAACAAGCTTGTAACAGGTCGAAACCTTACAGTATGCGCTGCGCTGTACAGATACTTATCCCCCATCGCTGATCCCCAATGTCCATGTGTTCCACCAATACTGAAGCTGGGCCGTCATCAAAGAAAGGTCGACTGACAGCCCCGTGTCATGTGTTGAAACTTTGAATGGCACAAGCACTGTAATGCAAAGAACGATGATGAAGATCAATTGCCTGGTTCTCATCTCTTTTGTTTCTCGACAGCTTCAAGCGAGACTAGCGAATTGGAGAAAGAAGACTTGCACGCCACCGTTCCATCGAAAGTTACAGCACAAAGGCTCCGTGCAAAGCCAAAATGATGACAGAAATACATGTTTCTCATATGCCACTGGAATCTTATCCAGAGTCAGCGGCAACACCCAAAAATGGCTACGGAGTCACAAATCCGAGGATCTTGAAACTTGGCTTCTAGGGTTTCCCCAAAAGGGCGAAATCCGATGGGTGCGCCGCAAATAGGATCTAACCATGATGCAGCATCTATCAGACGTGAGATACTGCGAGATGTCGTAGATTTGAGTAACCTGGACGCGCAAGGCTTTGACATATCGCTCTGTGTACTAATCTTTATTACAGTATCCAACGTACGTCTTACTAGGACACCCCAGCTGAACGATACGATCCCGGGACCCGGGGACATTACATGTGGCCTGAACCAGCCCATCTTGTTGAGAATGATACTATTACCACGGAACGTGCATTCGTATGCCATCCATGCCACCAAATAGGGGCATGATAATGACTTGAGCAAAACAAAGCAAAGGATCAGAGTGTGCTGCATGCAGTACAGTGCCTGAATGTAGCGTACTAAGGTAAGTCGGTACATGCACAAGCAGCTGAGTACTGTACAATGATGTAAGTCGGTGCAAACCAGGCCGAGGGGTCGATTCAATGCGCACTCGCACACACAGGCGCAGCGCCACCTGAAGGGCGATGAGTCTCACGAGCCATTGATTTTGGGGCCAGCAGACACACCTTGGCTGGATACTTTAGCTTTTCTTATCTTACCTTGGGGTTCACCTTGCCGATAGTACATCCAGCAAAGTCTGATAGGTACCTAGCATTAAAAGTTAGCCGCAATGTATTTCTGTGGACAGCCTTCAAGGTTTTTGCGGCGGCCAGTTACTCGGTGCTCCTCTTGCTGTTAATAAACCGCCCCGGACCCAGCGAACTGGGTTCGCATCACCTCACATCGTCCTGTCGCTCTCCTGATATCCAGCAAAAATTCCCATTAGTGGAAGGAGAAGCAATACACAAGCAACGATATCTCGCGGCTGGCCAACGAGCCAAAGATAATTATCGCAACCTGCCGCGCTCTCTCTTTCTCTTGATCTACAAAGACCCTCTGATGAGCACAGCCTAATTCAGAGTGACGTATCGCAAACAGGCAAAAACCAACAGAAAGACAAGAAAAAGAGGACTACGCCAAGAGTTGACGAAGCGACAAGCCTCAGCTTAGATCACGAGGTAATAAACGAGGCAGACAGCGCAGAACAGCACAGCAAAGCATAACGCAACGCAACGCAACGCAACATAATACAAGAGAAAAGGAAGTGGGATCGACTCATTCGAAAACGAGTACGTACAGTACAGACTTTGGGCAGTAGGGCAAGGGCTTTGACTCGGAGCCTTTACCTCTCCTCGCCTTGCCTCAACTCAACAGAACCCCTAAAGAGGAAAGATCTTTATCAACCTAGACCTCAACTTCATTTCAACTTTTGCCAGGGCCTGGCCCAGGCGCTTCTAATCTTTTTCACTTACAAAAACATCCATCATTTCCCGCGGGAAGCTAAGAAAGACTTTGTGCTGTGCATACTGCAAGCAACCTACCAGCCAACCTACGTACGCCACTACCGCAGGTTTTTAGGGTCCTGCATCCTACTCCACTCAAGCCTACTGCAGCGCAAGTGCAGGTGCAAGTGCAGCGCTCTAAGCTACCAGGGGCCAGGACGGACCAGTGCTAGACGCGGCACGGCACCACCGAAAGTCAAGAGTCAGCCTTCAACTGTACTGGGATTGGTCTCTTCAGTCTCACCTACGGTCAACCTACCGACGCACCCTGACAGAATAACGCCACCCAACTCAACCCATCCTTACCTTACTGAAAGGGACCACCCACTGAGGACCCCCCTGTGGACCATTGTGCCGGGCCTTGTCAAGACGAGTTTCAATCTTGATTGGCTGCTATCGACTTCAAGACCAAGAAAGTCCGATTTGGAGGAGCCTAGTCTCCCTCTCTACTCGATGCCTTCAGCGATTGCGGCGACCCCTGCTGGTACGTATCGCGATTCCTTGTTCTTGTTTTACAGCTCACAGTCCATCCTTCCAACACTACGTATTTGCCCTACCTTCCCTTCCATCTGCTCCGTTGGGGGTGCTTTATTAGCCATTCAACTGCTGCTACTTTGACTCGTCTTTCCTTATTGTTACTTTCTTTTCTCCTCATACAAAAATCCAAATCTCCAAAAGATCTTCGATATCCATTGCTACGTTGCAACAAACGGCTCGATCAATCAGAGCCAACCTTTGCTTCACGTCCTTTCTTCTCTATCGGAGACCCTTTGAACTACTTTGCGCCATCGCATATACAACCACAATACGCAACTCATACTCATACATATCTAGAAGCAGGTCGCCGACAATCAAAATCCACGGGACTTCTTAAATCTGTGATGCATAACCTTCTCGGAGCCTCACCACCTTCTCCAGCGCTGCCAGCGCAAAAATCCTCTGCAGCGCCAACATCCTCAGAATCTCTACCACCTACATCGAATCCGACCCCAAACCCAACTTCAGACCCTTCTTCGCACCCGAACAATCCGAACAACTACGCAGTCCTTCCTCCTCCCCCAGACGGTGACCATGGCCATCTCCCTCCACCAGCAAATGCACCTTCTTCTTTAGCTGTGGCCCTCCGATCGCTAAATGATTTGACCGAAACCCCCACATATGCGCGAAGTGTCACTTCGACAGCGCCGAGCTCGCCACGCATGTAAGTGCCGTCATTTTTTTCTCACTGCTCCTCCACAGTTGGGGTCGCGAACCACAAATCCACCACCTTCGGTCCTTTTAGCACTGGCGATCCCGCTTTTGGGAATACTCAATTGACATATGGAAATAGTCCTCCATTGCGACAAAATTCGGGCGGTCACACACCACGAGTGCGACCTCATGCCACAACACTCAACATCCCGGGCATGACCCGTTCCAGAGTCTCGCCCGACGGAAAGATTTCTTCTCGAGATGTCGCTGCCAAGCTCGTTATCGTCATGGTCGGCTTGCCAGCTCGAGGAAAGTCGTACATCACCAAGAAGCTGCAAAGATATCTTTCTTGGCAACAGCATGATTCTCGCATTTTTAATGTTGGAAACCGAAGACGTGTGGCTGCTGGGCGTAGAGTTTCTGTGCACCCCAAGCTGCAGCCGGAGGGAGAGCACCTGGACCCTCCTGTACACGCCGCCTCCATCTTGTTAAACGGCAACCCTACACCATTTGGCCCCGATCAGTCAGAGCCGGAGAAGCTTGACCTTAACGATGCTGCTCAGTCAGAGGTTGACCAGTCGGCCACATTTTTCGACCCCAAGAACCAAACTGCTGCTGCCATGCGCGAGCAATGTGCAATGGATACTTTGGACGAGCTGTTGGATTATCTGTTGGACCAGGGAGGTGCTGTCGGCATCCTCGATGCCACAAACAGTACCATTGAGCGAAGGATGAATATTGCTAAGCGTGTCAAGCAGCGAGAGCCCAAGCTGGGTATTCTCTTCATTGAGAGTATCTGCCAAGATCCCAATCTTCTTGAGGCAAACATGCGCTTGAAGCTGTCAGGTCCGGATTATCGTGACAAGGATCCCCAGAAGTCATTGGCAGACTTCAAGAAGCGAGTCGCCGCTTATGAGAGCGCATATGTTCCCTTAGGCGAGTACGAAGAGAAGAACGACTTGCAATACATCCAGGTTTGTGAATCCTCGCCGACTCTAATTCAAACACGTACTAATTCGCCTGTAGATGGTTGACGTGGGCCGAAAGCTCATTCAGCATCGATTGAAGGGTTTCCTCAGCAGCGGAATCAGCACTTACCTTGCTAGCTTCAATCTCGCTCCTCGACAAATTTGGATTACCCGACATGGTCAGAGTGTCGACAACGAGATCGGAAGATTGGGCGGAAACTCCGCCCTGACTGAGCGCGGACATTGCTACGGTCAGGCTCTTCACAACTTCATCACTTATCAGCGCAAGCAATGGTGTACGGAGCAGAAGAGTAAGAAGGCTCAGGCTTCTTTCCCTCCTATTCCAGGCGACAACACACCTCCTTATCCTGAACTGAACCGAGAAATCGAAGACAAGAACTTCTGTGTTTGGACTTCGATGCTTGACCGCAGTGTGGAAACAGCCGAGTATTTCGAAGCAGACGATGACTACGATGTCAAGAATTGGGAGATGCTTAATGAAATGAACTCAGGTCAGTTCGAAGGCTGGACATATGCCGAGATCGCGAAGAAGGAGCCCGAGGAGTTTGCCAAGCGAGCACACGATAAGCTCAACTACATTTATCCTGGAGTTGGTGGCGAAGGCTACCTGCAGGTTGTTAGCCGTCTGCGTGATATGGTTCGAGAAGTTGAGCGTATCGAGGATCATCTTCTCATCATTGGACATCGCTCTGTTTGCCGAGTCCTGATGGCTTATTTCATGGATTTGTCCCTGGCAGACATCACAGATATGGACATTCCTCTGGGCATGCTCTACTCTATTGAGCCCAAGCCTTATGGTCTCGATTTTCATGCCTACCGATACAATGAGGATCAAGGATGGTTTGAGGAGCTGCCTAACTACAAGCCTCAGAAGACTGCTCGCAACAGCATCATCAAGCCACAGCATTAAACATTTCTAGCACTCACGGCGTCGGCCAACATGTATAACAGTTTTATTCGGAGTTCGATGAGTCGGCATTTCTTGAAGATTTTATTTCTTACGGCGTTTAGCGGGGTACGATATCTGACGATTGACGCGCATAAAGAGGAGTTATCCGCACTGTCAATGGAACAGAAAGGCATATAAAGACGAAGGAAAGGGCGGCGGCGTTCTCTGTTCGATTGATAAGCCGATATGCCTTCGATGGCGCGACGCAATTCATCACATCGGTAATTTGATTTGGGCGTTTCTCGGGGTTCTCTTCATTTTTTTCATGATTGAGACTATGAATTCGGGTGGTTATGGTATCGGAGTAGTGCACGCCCATGTTGTGTGTTGTGTTTTATCCCTGTTGTCTCCTTGCCGCGGGCGATGAAGGAATGGCCAGAAATTAGATGGGATAGGTGTGTGATGGATAGGTACACAGCATGACGCTCACGCCCCGATGGACCACCCAGTAAAAAGTTTGAGTGCCAATTTGATAAGGGTCATCATAGCTGTCTAGATTCATAGTTACAAAATTCACATTTCTATGCATGGTTATCTCCAACGAATGATGCCTCGATAGGGCACCTTGAGCCACTCATCTTGATCACCTTGATCAACTTTTGGTGTTTAGATTGTGGTAGTGGCTCCGTCGAGTTTTCCGGGGCGTTCTCGCCATTAATCCTCGTACTCTCTTTGAATAGCACTCACAAAATGTGCGAAACAGCAAGATTGTTGAACTAATGAATCACGAATGGTATATTCTCAAGATAGGACTTTAGTTATCTAAATTACCCATTAATAGACGACCTGAACGCCATGCAATGCCCTTCCATGCTTTTTGTAACCCCAGTGAAGTTGTCTCCAAGATCTTGCCGCGTACTTTTATTTCTCTGTTGCCAAAATCATCTTCTCTCTCTCACCTCGGCGTCTCTCGAATTGCTTCTTGGAATGACGACGCTCGTTCTCTTCACGGCGCTTGATGCTCTTGAGCTCCTCGGCCTTAATCTCACCAGCCTTCTTGAGCACCTTGGGTACATGACGGTGACGGTGAATACGACGGACTTCGGGCATGTGCTGGTATCGCTCGATAAGAGCATCGTTGTACTCCAGGGCCTGGCGCTGACGAGCGGACTTGACACCCTCACGGCGCGAGGCGTTAGCACGCCAAAGTCGAACGTTACCGTCGTCGGAGCCAGAGAGAATGTATCGAGCATCAGGGGTCCAGCGAGCCGCTGTCACACGCTGCATGCGCTTGGTGTGGTAGATATCTCGAGAGTGACCGCGGTCACGGTTCCAGAGACGCACGGTTCGGTCCCAGGAGGCGGACACAAGCTCTTCACCAGTTGGTGACCATTCGACATCCATGACAGCTGCGACATGGTCCTTGAGAACGTTGAGAGCGCGATCGAAGCGGCGCATATCGAAGAGGTATATGTTGTGATCTTCTGACGCAACAGCCAGGTTGAAGGCCTCCATAGGCGACCAAGAGAGGCGGTTATTGGAGAATTTCATAACGGTCTTTGTGACGGGGGTGGAAGTGCGGAGGTCGTAGATCACAACCGAGCGGTCGTTGGAACAAGACCCCAATACTGATGTCTCGACTTGGTTGAAGGCAACATCGGTGATGGTGTCGACAGATGTAGGCCACTTGAGCACCTCGGGCGCAGCAGTGTGTCGTTCAAGATCGTAGATGTTGATGACGCTTGAAGAAGCAGCGAAAGAGTTCTTGGAACGGTGATGTGACAGGCTGGTGAAAGCACCGGATCCAAGCCAGGAAGATATAGGCGCCGCATTGCTGGGTGTGTTGTAAGGATCGAAAAGCTTGACCGTTCTATCGGCGGCACAAGTCAAAAGCTTCTGATCGCGGGTCCATGCCAGTCCCTTGACAATGTTCTCGTGCGCAGAAGCATGCCAGATTTCATCTCGATCGGCCAGATTCCACACCTTGACAATGCCATCACCAGCGCCGGAGGCGACATGGTCCAACGAGTTGGGGTCTTTGGCCATAGAGTAGACACCATCGACGTGGCCATTTCCTAGCTGACCAACGAAAGGCTGGGCGTGCATTCGCTCGAGCTTGACGGCATTGAGGGCTCTCTGGTATTCGCGTGCGCGTTCGAAAGGGTGCAGAGCGGAATCGAGGTTGCGTGGTTGTTTGGTTACATCTGAGCCGGCGACCTGTTGTGTCGAGGCGGAGCGGGTGAGAGCCTTGATCTTCATATTGAACGGCCCCGCGAAGTTTGGAATTTCCTACTTTTGAGGCTGAAGTTTTGGCGGGGAGCGATACACTATCGATTTTTGTAAAAGAAAAAGAGCAGTGACCAGCAGTGTTACCCCAGAAGTGAAGCTATCGATATTTTTTTCTGTTATCGCTGAAGCATCCTTGCCCATGCAAGCCGATAAGCGCAGGATTATCAATGTTCCGCCACCGAGCCAGGTACAGTTCAGCGGATCGCATATGCAACTCTAAGGTCAGGGCCTCAGTTCGCATTGTTGCGAAAACTCACCCTCTTTGTTCACCTCCGCCCATCTTTCTCGCTTATTGTAAAATCAAGCTCTAAAACGCCCGGCATACGTCTATTTTTAATTCCTGTTTCTACGCCACGTGACTATTACGGTCTTCACTCGTTTTAGATCCTTTTAGGCGCGCGGTCGCCCAGTAATATGGACGGGATGGATTACGATCCCATGGTGATGGACGGGGAGCCCGAGCAGCCCCAAGTGAAGATCTCTGCGGTATGAGAAGACTCGCAAGCCATTTTGCTTTCGGGGAACACTCAACTGATGTAACTTGATGCGACTCAGGCCGACGATATACATGTCGATTTCGAGCTTTCCAAGACGAACCTCTCTTTCGCCAATTCCGTGCGTCGAGTCATCCAGGCAGAGGTGCCCACAATCGCCATCGACCTGGTCGAAATCGAGACCAACAGCTCCGTGCTAGCTGACGAGTTCATCGCCCACCGCCTGGGTCTCATCCCGCTTGATTCAAAAGGAGTTGCCGAGCTCAACTACTCGCGAGACTGCGACTGCGAGCAATACTGCGAACAGTGCAGCGTCACTCTTACACTACACGCCAAGTGCACGTCCGACGAGATTATGAAGGTCTATGCGCGCGATCTGGTAGTCGATGGTCGACACGGAAACTCGGTGGGAAGCCCTGTGATAATGGACCCTGAGGGGTATGGCTGCTTGATTGCGAAGCTACGCAAGGACCAGGAGCTGAAAATCAGCTGCATCGCGAAGAAGGGAATTGCTAAGGAGCACGCCAAGTGGATGCCCACGTCTGCCGTCGGCTTCGAGTATGATCCCCATAACAAGCTGAACCACATTGATTGGTGGTTTGAGAACGACACAGACCCAGCTGTTGAATGGTAAGCATGCCGGTCAGTTTTTATATGACACAAGACTAACATAACAATCCCAGGCCCAAGAGCAAATACGCTCAGTGGGAGGACCCTCCCCAGGAGGGCGAGCCTTTCGATTATGATGCTGTCCCCAACAGGTTCTACTTCGAGGTCGAGTCATCAGGGAGCATGGGACCTGATCAGATTGTGCGGGAAGGTATTCGAGTTCTGCAGCAAAAGATCGGTGGTCTGCTGAAGGGACTAGACCCCAGAAAGTACGGCGGCGACGAGGCCGACTTTGACGGTCCCCGAAGTCCAGACATGAACATGGAAGGGGGAACCACACCCTGGCAGGATGGGGGCTACACTACACCATATGGTGGTGGCGGCCAGACGGCATACGGAGGCGGTGGTATGACAGCTTACGGAACAACACCGTATGGAGGATCTTCTTGGCAGTAAGGGCGAGAGGCGTTTCACGGGTAAAGTCACTTCGTAATCAAAGACGGTTTGGCGATCTCAAAGATCAATCAGGTTTGCAACAATATCAAAACAGCTCGGCATAGCACAATTATAGAATGGATTAATTTCAGGAGCAAGAATCCCATGATGCACCCGTTCTAGTATTTTGTGTAAGCAGGAAATGCTAGCCTGTCCACCTTATCCCCTTCTATATGTTGAGTTGCATGATATATAAAACAGTTTCTCTCGTAAGAAATGCCATCGGAAAATCTCGAATTCCAAAGCAAGAATGGCATAGTCACCGCTCTAGGGTGACAAAATGACAAAAACACAACGCCGAAATATGCCCTTCTTCTCCGTGGTCTATAATGCCGTCTATAGGTTGGCGTCTAAGCCTTGTATTTTGCGGTATGCCTTGCGGTGCATTTCTAGGAAGACAAATGTACAGATGGTTTGACTAGCGAGTGTTAGTTGCAAGAAATTTGAGTCTGAGAAAAAGGTTAACCTACGGCCCGAGTCTGAGGAAACTGGGAACCCAGCCCTTGAACATCCACATAAGGCCATCAGTTCGGTGAATGTCACGAATCAAGTGAAGAACTCCGTGGTCATGCGTTGAAGACATAACACGAGTCTTGATAACATCAACAGGACTTGTGATGGTAGCAGCAACAAATCCAGCAATGAAGGAAGCAGTAAAGTGAGTCTTGAGGTTATCTTCCATAGGAGTGTACTTGAGCAGCAGACTCTTTGAAATATCATAACTGGCGAGTTGACCAGCTGTCATGAACATGGCACGACTACTGTTAGGTAACCAGCCACGAAACATACTCTTGGGTCCTTCTTCACGAGCCATACGGACCATTCCATCAAAAGCATGGCGGTAGTTTCGACGCTCGGCCTGGGGAAGCGCAGCGTCGTGCTGCATACGCACATTGAGTACATCGGCAAAGTTTCCAGCGATACCGCCTACGAAACCGGAACCAGCGGCGAGGCCAACGAGAGTCGCAAACGATGGGTCGCGGCCTTCGTTGCGACGTGTAATGCGCGTCTTGAGCTCTTCGTAGACGCCGAATCGAACGGTGGAATACGACATCTGGCGCAGTAGCGAGGCTGAGATACCACTGTAGAGACCGAGGGGGCCGTCATTGCGGAGGATGTGGACGAATGTGCCGACCATGTTCTTGGGCGCATTGCCAGTGCGCATTTGGAGACGAACCTAAAGAGGGTGTGAGGAGTTGCTATACGCTGAGAGGGAGTTATCAAGCTTTACCTTGACTATCAGGGACTCAATGTCAGCTCATGTTGATCGCCATGATAAGACAAGCGCAGCGCATTCACAACATACCTAGATCCAATGGATGGGTTACGCAGGCAGCCATACTACTGGCACTTCCTCCGAACCAAAAAGGGTATCTTATCGTCGCCTTCTTCGCATCAGCTGTCGCCTTTGCAGGCGTTGTCGTCGCCGTGGTTTTGCTCATGGTCTCTTGAGCGGTGTCCATGACGTGCTGGGACTTGGTTTCAGAGACCGAGTCCGATCTAAGCTTGGACGGGGGAGGGGGAAGCGAATTTTTTAAACTTGGACTATCTAAAGTTAAGCTCTTGGATCAACGCCGATCGACTGCAGGTGCCATAGTACGGTGACTGACTGTCAAGATTGTGACAAAATGTGGGAACAAGAGTCTTAAATATGATCAAGGATAAGACGGTGCAAAAAAAAAAGTTCGGTTATTCTGACAGCAAGGGTATGTGTGTGTATGTATGTACTTTGTACTACTCTTCAACTCCGTGATCCTCAGCCATCTCTACTTCTCATTACTGTAAAACCTATCAATTGGCCCGGCGTTTAGCTATTGTAGCCGCAGTATCGGAGCGGTATCGGCTGTCAAGTTACCGGAAGCAGGGGATATCATATCGTGGAGTTCTGCTTTGCGCTAGCTGGCAGCTGAGCTGAGACTTTGGAGAAGTTGGAGTCGTGCCTGGGTCGCTTCCCATGTGAATTATATCCGGAGCAGCTGTAAGGCCGAGCCCCGAACTTTTTTGCAGTTTTGGTGATACTGTGCGACTTCTCGTGGAACCATTTTCGGGACTCAGTCTTTCAGCTCCCCGAGACCTGCTCGACTAGCCATTGGCGTCTTTTGCGTGGTCCGGCTGACCTGTAATGTAATTTTCTAGCTTCACAAGTTTCCAAAGATGAGACTCTACGTCCAGGGCATGCGCTGCCTGAGGGCTTCTGCCCCACGAACCGTACAGCTTCCCCGGAGCTCTGTACTGCTGCGAACAGCTTGCGCTGCGAGAGCCTACTCGTCGGGTCGGTCTTGTTCCAGTCAATCAATCGCATGGATGTCTCGCTGACTGGCTTGACCGTGTTGCAGTACCCCCGACGGGATCTTCAGGCTCCGTGACTATCCGTGGACAAACCGTAAAGACTGACCCGGAGTGGTTCAACGTGCCCAACAATGTTCTCGAGGCCACGACAAGGAAACTACACCTACTCAAAGATCACCCGGTGTCTATCACCCGCCAGATCATTCAGTCCAACTTCCCCGAGCCAACCTTCAAGTATCACAATGAGTTCAGTCCTGTTGTATCGACAAAGCAGAACTTCGACTCGCTAGGATTCCCTGTAAACCACCCTGGCCGCGCCCTGTCCGACACATATTATCTCAATAGCGAAACACTCCTGCGAACACATACGAGCGCCCACCAAGCTGATACTTTCCGCGGCAACGAAAGCGCCGGCTACCTTGTCTCGGCGGATGTGTACAGGCGAGATGCCATTGACCGAAGCCACTACCCCGTTTTCCACCAGATGGAGGGTGCAATGTCTTGGGATCGTACCAAGGTTCCAAACGGCGATGTCGCTGCGGCCGTGTGGAAGGACTTTGAGAAGCTGCCCGTTCATGGAGTTAAGGTGGATGATCCTAACCCTGCTATGCATCCTGAGCGCAATCCTCTTCAAGATGCGCACCATACAGCTGCCGAGGCCGAGGCTATTGGCGCACATCTCAAGAGGTCGTTGGAAAACATGGTGGTCGATATCTTCTCTCGGGCAAAGGCCACTGCGCTCAAGGAGGACCCCGATTTTGTGGATGAGCCACTCCAGATGAGATGGGTTGAGGCTTACTTCCCCTTCACCAGTCCCTCTTGGGAGTTGGAAGTCTACTATGCTGGAGACTGGCTTGAAGTGCTAGGATGCGGCGTCGTCAAGCAGGATATCTACATCAACGCTGGCGTACCAAACCAATTGGGCTGGGCGTTTGGAATTGGTATTGACCGCATTGCAATGCTACTGTTCAAGATCCCGGATATTCGGCTATTCTGGTCAAAGGACAAGCGCTTCCTGTCACAGTTTGAGGGTGTCACCGACAACTTGGACAACCTCAAGCGGTTTGTCCCATTTTCCAAATACCCTCCCTGCCCTAAGGACGTGTCTTTCTGGCTTAGCTCGACGACAGCAGCGGGTGGCAACACCAAGGGATCATTCCACGAAAACGATGTGATGGAAATTGTCCGTAACGTGGCAGGTGACGTGGTTGAGGATGTTCGGCTGATTGACGAGTTCACTCATCCCAAAACGGGACGAAAGAGCATGGCGTATCGCATCGTATACCGTAGTCTGGAGCGGACTCTGACTAACGATGAGGCTGTGGCTTTCCACGAAGATGTCCGTCAAGCTCTGGTCAAGGAGCTGGGTGTTGAGCTTCGATAGACTAGGCTCGAAGTAAGTGTAAATCAGTCAGGCTGACCCAGTGTGTGGAGCTCACGATCAGCTCGACATGGTAGCTCGGACCTAGACCCTTGACGAGACTTGAGGCTGTAAAATATGTTGATGTATACTAGTCATATTGCATAGTATCTCGAATGCAAGAATCGGCATGAAGAGCTTGTGCTCATGTGCTGAGCTCTCTGACGTACCAAGTCAAATCACGTTACCCACGACTGTACCTAAACGTGTAGGCTCGCAAGCAAGTTTCGGTAGTGTATGAGAGCTGCTGCGCCATGAGTCAAATGATAGCCTTGATTTCCATAATGGAGCATGAGACAATGCCAATAGCTAAGCCACATGCCATCATGCTGAGAGAATCATTCAATGGCGTTGTACAAGTGACGTTCTTCTCGATCTGAGCCACGTTTGGTCCTTGCATTAAAGTGAGCTGCCTCCCGATGGGGCGAGACGAGGTAGGGACAGGGGTGATAATAGTGGCGCATACGCTGTGGCGTTGGGTCGATACGTGGCGCTAGCTTCATCAATATTTTGTTGAATGGCGATTTTGGCGCACAGAGCGTTCTCAGTAAAGAGAATCTACTGCCGATATAGGAATTAGGCTACAGACTAAAGTAGGGATTTGGCTTGATTGTTGATTAGTATCGGACTTTTAGCCTATCAAATAACATGTTAAGCACTAAAGTTGATACATATCATTAAATCCTGGTAATCTGAATGCCAGACCCCAAACATGAAAAGATCAATTTCTGAGTCTGTGAGACAACAGATAGCACATTAAATGTTGTCTAAAGTACTTTGTAGTGCTAAAGCTATTGACTTCCGCATCGGGAAGGTATAGCATGACTGTTTCGACTCTAGTTGGTGTTCTACCTTGCAGGGACTTTATTTTCTGTATGTCACTATTAAAGACAGGGGATTTGTGTAAAGCTTGGCAATGCTGTGCCGCTGAGTCGATTAGGATAGGTTCATTAGTATGAACGTGGATATTCTGAACGAAAGGTGAACATTGCTGTGTTGGCTTGAGGCGCATAGAGTTTCTCTCGTCAAAGGCCAACCTCTCGGCCTGAGGAGCACGTCTCGCGACTCAACGTCTAGACAAGCCTTACAAGTTGCCTCTTTCAAGATGTGGATAGTCGTAGAGTTGGCAAAAGTGACGACATTGATGGTAGTTACGAAGGATATGTAGCCATAGCCAAGGCTATACTCACAAGGACCCGCTCGGTAAAGAATACTCCATATTCCGAAGCTGGGGACTATTCGTTAGTCTATCGGCTTCGGGAAGACCCAATCCCTAATGCTACTCTCCTAGTTTGGTCTAGTACGAGGGCGGGTGTCTACCACAATCTCTTTAAAGAGGATACGGATGTATAGCCACTGAACAGAAGCTGAGGCTTTTGATACAGCCTGCGAAGAGATTAAAGGCTTAGAAATTGGCACGGACATCGGATAAGCTTAGGACATCACAGGACAACAGAACGCAGCCTAGGCTAGGTATGTATTCGGGAGTCTCGGACGGAGAAGGACTAAGCTTGTTCGGAGGCGGCAGGATGGGAATGTTTTGTTATTGTTTCTCTCGTCTCCTCTTGCACAGCCCCCTTCGGAGTTTAGAGAGTGTATATGAGCTGTGACTGGCTGCGCCTGATCTGCAGTTGTGGAGGATCCTTGTGACTATAGGAATCCTGGGAGTCTGTATGTCTATACAGAGTATGGACAGCTGGGACAGATAGTGTCCTCAGTAGGACTGTACCAGCTGTCGTTTGTTCTGACTAGAAGGAGCTGCGTCAAAGTTAGACACAAACAAGAAGACTGAGTGAGTCCTTTCGAAAAACCATGCAATCTCTTTGATAGCAAAAGTCTATGGACGTTGATACATTGCATTAGTGTCATGCAGCTTCACATGGGTGTGTGTGTCAAACCCCAATAAGGGATTGGTTCTTGATGGACGATCCATGAGCGGTAAAACAGCAGATGGCTTGAATCGGGTTTGAAGATGAGATTTTGAGACATGCCAAATTTGATACACCAAGGCTGTGTGTGTGTGATGCGACAACATGACAAGTCAGAGTTGATACTTTGTCCGTATTGCCTCCAAAACACCACTTGATAGAGTTTACTGAACCAAGGTACAGTATCTTGGCAGTAGTCGAGAACTGTTCCTGGCATGATAAACTATAATACTATGGAGACGGAACATGAGTCGAGAACGACATTGGCATTTTGAGCCCCTTAGATTATCAAACACAGCCCTCCTAAATCTCCTCAACAGAAAATCTAGTCCCAGGGATCGTGAAGCAGTAAGAAGAAAGTGAGAGAGAAAAAAGCTTAACGTTCTGGCCCCGGACCAAGGACCCAAGGAATCGCCATCGCCATATCCGTGTAGGGAGGTTTCCAATCAACAGATGACGTCTCATTCGTTGACGAAACAAAAGAATGGGGACCTTGCAGGTGCACTGCCCCGGGCCTCCAAGAACAGTGGAGTAAGCCCCCTGTAGTCTAGGTACCGCTAGCCCTGTTTGGGGCCCGCTATGCTCTGTACGTGGCCACTGGATCGTTGTGCACGAGTCCATGGATAGCAGGGAAAGTCCCCAGCCGCCGAGAGGCTTAGTAGTAGTCGTCGTGTTGCAGCGCTTGGAGAATATGATGGAAATACATCTAGTACATAATAGCCACCCAGTTCGCACATTTTGTTTCTATCATCTCAACTCACTCAGACACAAACAGCAAGAAGCAAACAGCTGTACCGTTTCCTTACAAACAACATCATAAACAACAAAAGATCGACAGGATCATCCGACAGATCCTACACTTTTCATAATATCTACACTACCTACCTACTTTCAGAGCCAGCCAACGACTGCTGCTCTACTCACTTTCCATTCTACAATTACAACCACAACCACATTCAAAATGGAGACCTCACCACAGCACTCGCGATCTGCCTCTACCACCTCGCGCCGGTCAAACCGCTCAAACCTCTCTCTCGACCTCTCCAACCTTCCAGCCATGACCCCGCCTACGCCTCCCTCAAACACTCTCCTCTTCACCAACCTCACCGATCCGGCCATCTTCCTCCCCGAGAACCTCGAGGTCATCCGCGACCTCATCACCCACTCCGCCCCTATCCACGCCTTTGCGCCCCTAAAATCTTTCCGTCGCATCGTCGTCTCCTTCTTCGACGAGCAGGCTGCCATCGCTGTCCGCCAGGTTTGGGACAATGAGGCCATCATGGGTCAGCAGTGCCGTGTCTACTTTGGGATGCCCACTCCCGTCGACAAGCGCGATGAGCATCTCGCCCTTCCTGACGCTGGCAAGCTCTTCTTTATCTCACCCCCACCTAGCCCTCCCCATGGTTGGGAGATGCGCATGGAGGATGCGCCCAACAAGTTGGTTCACGCTGAGGATCTCGCTGATGCGCTCGCTAAGCTGCACCACCGCCCTGGACCTATGGACGAGGACCAAAACTCGCCTGTGACCCCCCACGACTCTACTCTACCAGGCCGCACACGTTCTCGCTCTTCCACTCTGATCTACAAGCCTGAAGAGAAGAGCAGCATGCCCGCTGTTATTGTCGATGACATGACAGATGAGCCTATTGAGTACAGCCCCGTGGAGCAGTCAAAGCCCATCATGGCGCATACTGCTCGACCTCCTGTCGAGCTGATGCACCACGCGTAAGCTGGGCACATTCATCAATGAACATCGTTGCTTTTTCTTTGGCGTTCAAGGTTACACACGGTGACTGGGGGGTTGATGGTGGCATGATTGAGCTGTCTGTCTACCTAGGTTTACAATGGAGCATTTCATCCTCTTAAGCATGGACACTACAGGAGTTGGTAAAATACATCTTTCATCGGTTTATTATTATGGAAACAAATGGAGGCAAATGTACCACATATAAGGCATTTGCCCAGCTGGCACAGTTGTATACTATAGCTAGTTGATTAATACTAGTTCTGAACACAGAATTACACCACAACGCATCCCACTTGATGATTTCCCATCATGCCTTGATTGAACTACTTCGTAAACACAATCTCGAGTCAAGCCATTGACATCCGATACTAATCAGCCCAGACGAGGCTTTGCTGTGCCAAGACAGCCGACAACAGATGGCGCGGTACACTCGATACGCCTACGAATCTGATGAGGCTCACAACCGCCATGGCCCCAGCAACTGATCCAACAACAAGCACTGCCTTCTTCAGGGCGATCGACAGTTTCGATCTATCATCCGGGCCCGGCAGCTTCGCCTCTTGTTCCGCGCCTGTGCCCAGCTCTGTGAGCATGCCGATGCGTGGCAGATACTGGAAATCAAATATGCTTGATTTATCAAGACCGCCCGCTTTTGTGTTGTGAATCATAAAATTGGCAAAGTGTTTGAACTTCTGTCGAGTTTGTTAGTCGGATACTCTAGCTTTGATTACATTGGGAATGGGGCTGAGTGAGTACAACACCAAGGAGGGCTGACTGAGCAATGAATTATAGGGTAGACGTACTCGTTCTCGCTCTTTTTGCATATGAGTCGGCAGCCAGGGATAGGTGTAACTCAAGAAGAAGAAGAAAACACACTGAAGCCACACAATAGCACGGAAGCGCCAACTCGGCTTTTCGATTCCAAGCGCACTAGCCAGTTGGTCCCCATTGAGTCTGTATGCATTAGCTGCAAGCATCTCTCGGGGCAGATGCAGTGGCGGAGCTCGAGCTTCTGCTGTAAGAATATTGTTTGCGAGTATCCGCGAGTTTGCTGACGGGGCCACCTCAGATACTGCGATGGACTCCCATAGAACCTTGGCTCGTTCTGGTGTGGCCATCCAGTCCGTCGGTGTTCCTAAAAGATACCCGACATAGCGCCATAAAGCGAAGTAATCAGCGGTTTGTTGGTGATTCAGATGGACACCTTGTCGAGGAAGAGCAACAAAGACAATAGCTACTGAGTACACTGCAATAGTGCCTATTGAGTGTAAGTCGTTGATCGGCACTCCCCACTTCTCCATGTCAAAGTATCCTGGATTCTCTTGCTCGAGTTGCATGAGTCGTCTTCTGACTGAGGCGTGCAGGAGCCTCACTCGTACTGACGATATGAATCCCTTTCCGCCTGGCTTTATCGAGTCAATGTCTTCGACAACTTCCATGAAGTGCTGTAGAGTTTCCAATAGACGGCGTCTAGTGACGTTAACACCGAAACCTCCCGTTCGAGAAAGAGTCTCGACGACTCGGTAAGCACCCATTCCGCCCAACAGTGACTGATACAAGAGCTTTTAGAGTGTTAGTAACAAGCTCTATCATCAAAAAGAAGAAATAGTCATAACTGACCCCAAAGGCAACCTGGCCGCTAAACTGATACACCACCTGTTGCCCACGCTCAATCTGCTCCCAGTCTACCCATTCGGGGACTGTAGAGGCTTCTTTCCATAGCTGACCCAGGGTTTCATCTGAACTGGCATGCTTCTTCAAAAGCTCGTAAAGGTCTCTTTGCCCAGGGCCTGAGCCATGGGGACACTTCCACCCTTTTGAACTAGGTGGGGAGAAGTGGTCCAGTCGATCCAAGGCATCTGTAGCTAGCTTATCATATGAGTACAGTAGATGATTAATCTCTGTACCAGTTTGATGATTGTGAGTCCAGTTAAATCTGTGGCCCCAGACGTTTCTCGCGTCGACAAAGTCTTTGGAGTAGTAATGATCCATTATGTCGATGTGAGTGTATCAAGCAAAAGCAAGGCCCGCACCAAGGGACCAACAAGTTCTTAAGAACAAGAGTCTCTTCTATAAGAGACTTTTAAAGACTGATGACGAGTATGATCTGATACATGACGATGGAGACTTGTTGGTAGTCAATACTCTGGGCAATCCAACTACTTGACGAATAGTGGCACAGCATTATGAACCACTTCCCTGTCACTTGAATTGGCATGTTGTTGGTGCACGAAGAAGCGGAACAAAGAACCCGACAAGCCATCACGATCAGTCTGAGAAAGCTACAACCAGTATCAATCACACACGGATAAGTTTCAATGAAGGAGTTTGTGAGGGTTGTCAAACGAAAACTAGAGGTAGTGGGGAGGATCATGGAGCACCTATCATGACAACTGTCGAGTCTCGCACATGCATTGCACTCCATCTTAGCTTAAGCGCCAAGCAGGTATGGTTTACTAACACGAGTCAAAAGTAAATCCCATCCTCTTGACGATGTTCTTGAAACTGGGGATCGTGATGAGAAACTAGTACCTGGGCGTCGAACTCCCCAATGGTGGTCACTGGCCACTTACTTTTGTCATCCCGCTGATTAGCGAACTGGGTAGACTCTTCCGAACCAATACCATAACAAACGTCTGGCACGCCAACTTGGCACTTCTAGTTTACCAGAGAAGGTATCACCGTGGTCGAGGAAAAGTGCATATGACTTGCACGTAGCGCACAATCCTACCCTCTAACAGATGTCCAATGACTTGTAGTTCGAAGTAGCAATACATGGCCGTCACATACCAGTAAAGCGCTAACAAGACAATTCTACAACCTTTCGAAGTTAGCGTGCCCGGAGTAGATCTCCGAGTTGCGTGGAGGATCGATGACCACGATATTAGAAAGAAACTGTCCATGTATACTAACAGTGACGAGTTGCGCTTATCAGAGCCGAATTGGACCAGTCTAGTGTTCTAACAAAACTGGCATATGAATAGCTTTGTTTCTAAAAGAGGATGACAACTATGGTTGATGGATCACGTATAAGTTCAGATGAATGACAGCTGTAACTTGTAGCATTTGTACATTCTTTATGATACTTAGACAGAGACTTAAGTGGGTTTTGAAAGCGACGACTGAGCGTCGTTAATTGGGTTCTTTATTGGTGGACAGTGAATAGACATCAAAGAGTTGAGCCTCTCAAAATATTGATCTAAGTCTCTCATGATATACGCACTGGCCATAAGGACATGGTTATTATCTTACATACAAAGTCGATTGTATCAGCTCATTGTCAACCCATTGTAACTTGTTTTGCTGGAATTATGCCTTCGGCGTCAGTACCGGGTAGTTGGTATAGCACCAAAGCGGTTCAACGAAAATCCGGACAATCTCCGATTTTCACGGCCCCACCTTCGGACCCTTGATCCATCATGGAAAGCCTCTTTTGCCTGTGGCTCAAATCTGGTTCAACTTTTCTCAATAGTCGTTGATTCTCTTGATCTGCGGCTGCTGGTTCAACTTGCCATAATGAGTTGCACATGTCGAGCCACGCCCTTGAAAATCTTCGTCCAGGGACTATCTCAAGTTCACAGACTTGAGGCTTCACCCTCGCTTGTTCGCCTTCCAATCCGTACCCGGCCGGCACTTCAACAGAACAATTTCGCCTTAGCACGACACACTCGATCTCTACACTTTTCGAAAAATCTCAGTCAACATGCTTCCGGCGCAGCAGCTGCTAAGGAAGCCGAGGCGGCGGATGACAATTCCTCCAAAGATACAGATGAGACAACTCAAGTGAGAGAACTATCTATCGCCACGGTCGAGGCTCCGGATACTTGGAAAGCTATACCGAGCATTAGCGAAAAGGCACCAAAGCGAAGACAGAGCAAACCGGAAAGAAAAGGGCGAACGGCATATAACCGTGGGGAGAATAATTTCAATGCTTCGGGCACTTCTGGCGCATTCGACAAAGCGGCAGAGCCCAAGAAACCACGTATCAAAGGCCCTTCTTCCAATCAACCACAATCTGGGGCTGCCTACTGGAAAGCTCAAAAAGCAGCTCTCAAAGAAAAGTTCCCTGAGGGCTGGAGACCGCGAAAACGTCTTTCACCCGACGCACTGGCCGGCATCCGAGCCCTCAACGCTCAGTTTCCCGACGTCTACACAACAGAGGCCCTCGCAGAAAAGTTCGAGGTAGCGCCAGAGGCTATTCGCCGTATCTTGAAGAGCAAATGGAAACCTAATGCCGTGGAGGAGGAATCGCGACAGGAGCGCTGGTTCCGCCGCGGAAAGGATGTCTGGGAGTCACGAGCTGCGTTGGGTATCAAGCCTCCGCAGAAATGGCGGCGCGAGGGCATCGTGCGAGATCCTAGTTACCATGACTGGAAGAAGGAGGCGGTCCAGAGGAACAAGACTCTGGCTGAAAATGACGATTGGGAGATCAAGCGAGGTTATAGTCCTCTGGCCAAGCGCACTTCTGCTCCTGACGGCACTTACACCCCGCGGGTTGCACGAGAGAAGAAAGGCACCTATACCCCCAGATCCAACGGTACTTATGCACCCCGATCAGGAGGAGGAAATGCTTAAAATGGGCCACGTACGATGAGAATGATGACGATATTTGCATATAGACCGGCGTCGGTGGGCTGTACCATAGTTGTAAACTTACTCTACTATTCAAATGTAACATGATGGGTTTGAGCCAAGCCTCTAGGGGAATTTTCGTTGTAGACTTCAAGAAGGCCTGGATTGAGCTTCAGACGAATTTCTAGATCTTATAAACAAATCCGAAACATCGTGGCCAGTCCGAAATCACATCCGAGGTGTTTCTACCAATAGTCTGGCTCATCACCTGTTGTCGAATTTACCCCTTTGTCAATAGAGGCTCTTGACTTGACGTGGGTTCATGGTGATAAACGTGACAGGGATTTGTTTGGAGGGGGGCGCTTAGAGACGCATATGGTTTCACTGCCACATGCTAGCTAACGTAGAATTCAACTCTCACCACTCTGGCCTTTTATTTTTTCCCCTTCTTTTTGAATACAAAAACTTTGATCTCTTCTTTCACATTCTTTCAATTACTCTACAAAGACTCAGTTTAATCATTCTAATTCGTGTCTGTCCAGCGATTCGACATTCCTCTAATCTCACATCATGCCCGCTCAATACCCGCGGCCTCCGCAGCGCGAATCATGGTTTGCGCCGCTATCCATTGACCTCGTCCTCAAGGTCCTCAACACGACTCTTCTGCACCCTTTTGTTTGCTGGATTATTCCACTGTGCTTCCGCGCGCAGACAGTGAAATGGGAGGCCCCGCCTATGGTGGCCGCCATTGCCTGGGCTACCATAATCACGCTTTTCTGGATGGCCAATGTAATCAACCAGCGCATCGCCCATGGCATCCCACGTGAGGTGGATTTGAGCGAGGAGGTTATCGTAATCACTGGAGGTGCCAGTGGGCTGGGTCTGCTCATTGCTGAGGTGTATGGCATGCGCGGCGCTACAGTGGCTGTGCTGGACGTGAATGAGATGGAGAACACCGAGTCGAGAGGTGTTACGTACTACAAGTGTGATGTTGGCGACAAGGAGCAGGTCGCCAAAGTTGCGCTCCAAATCGAGAAGGACGTAAGTTTGCAGGTTCGCCAAGACGTCGGAATCGTTGCTAACCCATACCTCAGCTTGGTACGCCAACTGTACTTATCAACAACGCTGCTATTGTCATTGGCAAGACCCTCTTGGATCTTTCCATGGACGAAATCGACAAGAGTCTCACAACAAATCTTCTCGGACCCTTTTACTGCCTAAAGACCTTCCTACCTGCTATAATTCGCGGTGGAAATGGGGGTACTATCGTCAACGTCTCCTCAGTCATTGGAACTGTCGGCGCTGCACAACTGACCGACTACGCCGCCGCAAAGGCCGGTCTCACAGCCCTGCACCGCTCTCTGACTACCGAGCTGCGCGAAAGCCATCCCGAAATTCGAACAGTGCTTGTGACTCCTGGCCAAGTGAGCACGCCGCTCTTCTATGGGGTCCAGACACCCAACTCTTTCATTGCGCCCGTTGTCGAGCCCGTGGACGTCACAAAGGAGATCGTCGCGGCTATTGATAGTGGAAAGGGTGCTACCGTTGCAATGCCTTTGTATGCTCGCTGGGTAGACTGGTTTAACGTGCTACCAGTTGGAGTGCAGACTATTGCGCGCTGGGTGGCAGGCGTGGATCGGGGAATGAAGACGTTTGTTGGGAGACAGGGACAAAAGCTAGAGTGAACTTGACGCCGGCGTCTGGTTGAATATGACAGTGGGAAGAGGTGAAATAAAATACAAATAATAATGTGATATTAGATGGCGTGTGTTTATTGGAGCATTAATACCAAGTCAACACAGGTGGTTAACGATTACAAGTTCATTCGCATACAACACACATGACTCGACGTTCAGAGGATGACAAGAAGCTCGGCCTGTCTTGACGTAGAATCTGTATAAGAGCTTTGGTTATATTCTTTCCACCTCCTGAGGACGTACACCATGGTAGGTAAAAACAAGTTGTATTTGTACGATTGGTGCATAATTAAGTTTGACATGCCTCGTGCAGCTCTTCAGTCGTGCTACCTGGGAAAATCATATCCCAGGTCACAGATGCATCATGTGTAGACGGATAACTACGCCATAGGCTGTGCGGTTCGGAGTTTGCATATGCTATACCCGACTGGACAGGAATATGACCAGGAGTAGGAAACCACCAAGGGTTAGAAGGATGGAATAGGATATGTGCAGCTCTGCGGGCGCTATCTAACAGTCAAATGGCTGTTGGCCGAGCCATGTCTCTCAACTTTGCCAGCAAAGGGTTGGAATGGATTGAAAGGGTGAACGAGTCCACAACAACCTAGGTATCGGTTGTACCAGGACGCATGTTCGTAGCATTGACTTACAAAGGCACAACGTTGTGATGATTGTCTTAGAGTTTAGGGGGTTTTGTTGCCACAGTAAGGTGAGACTGTTGACATTGCGCCCGTTGTTCGGTGAGTTGTCATGTCAAGCCGTCTGAGGTTTCATGGAATGACCCGAGAGTCTGGAAAGTTTGGCTGGTTCCAATTCTTGAGGTAACTAACAAGTGACCTACCTAATAAGCTAAGCGTAAATTTGCTGTTTCTGATGAAAGTTTGTAGGCTACCCAAGCTAGAACCTGGAAGGCACCTCTTGGTTGGAGGTTGGAAGCTGCGATGGGGAAGGTGGGGATCTGGACCCCTTGTTTGGCGGGGGAAACAGCGACCCGACCCCAGAACGTCATGTCACTTGCTGTTACCCTTCTCTCGATGTTCCTACGCCCGCTGAGCTGCAACAAATGAAGGAATTCGTAAATCCGCCAACATCCAACATCCATAGGTTGTTTCTCTTGTCATTGACCGACGACGATGCCGCTTTGAGCGTCTAAGCGAGGATCCGGGTCCATTCCTCAAAGAATATACTTCAGCGTCATCTTACAATTCGTCCGCGACTACACAAATAGCATGTCAAAGACGATTTGACTTGCTGGCTGCAAGAGAAGAACTCTGAAAAGCTTTCAATCGATGCAACATGAGCACGCGACATTTAAACATAAGCGACCCTCTTCTACTTCTGCAAGATTAATCGAGGCCGGCCTCGGTACCGATGACCCGTTGCAATCCCTCTGTACGCCCGCTGATGCCGTTACGCCCGCTATTGGACCGACTGTAGTACCAACAGATCAGAGTCCAGAGTGCTCACGAACTGATTCATAATCCATCATCAATCGAACCAACTCGAAACAGACAGTGAGAAAAGACGCAAACAATACAGCCACTTATACTCCGATTTCTATGACACTAAAAGCCAAGTCGAATTCATCTCAAGTCGATCTTGAACAAAGCCCGAGCAAGCGGCAGGCCTTATCTGCGCCCGTCCTTCAGGGCCCCTCCCCACCAATCACGCTGCCATCACATCCTGCACCAGCCCGCAGCCACGAGCCGACAATCCCACTTTGCTGCAGAGATAAGCGTTCTTGGGGGTTACCACGCCCTTTTTTACTTACTGCTACTCTACCTTGCTTTATTCGCTTGTTACTGCAACTGCATTTATCATCGCAACTCTACTTCTACTTTCGCCCTCAGTTCGCAACTTCTTGACATCCTCCAATACTGTCAGTTTTGTTCTGGATCTAGTCTAGCCATGCTATGCCACGAATCATGAAGCGAGCCCTGATCCTTGGACATCCATCCTCGTTCCCACATACACTACATTGAACTGAACTTAATCATATGAAACTACTCATGTCCCCTGTTCCCGAGCTGTCAACTGTCTCGCTAAACCCTTTGACTTCCCGTCCGTGGACATTGCAACCTAGGACTGAACTCGAATCAACCCCAGCTTGGCTTCACTTGAGCTTTGGTCACTAAGACATACGCCTGGTCGTGTCTTAGAGTAGCTTCGACCTCTACCACATATAATCCTGCGCCCAAGCTCTGTTTTCACAGCTACAGATGCAGGCCTAAACTGCTACCATTGCACCGAAAGGGGCTTCCTTCTATTCATAATCTGAAACCAAGTGAGCCGAATTGACAATGGGACAGTGGTGGGTTGATTCCCGCATCGAAGCCACCGTCACTCGGTCCTATGTCGTCAGTCAACTTCTTCCTGATGAGGTTGAGCGCTTAGATCGTCCCGTTGCCTTTGGTGGTGAAGATCTAACTGAGCGCACATACTGGGAAAGCATCCGGAACGATGCGCCCCGCCTGTTCCTCATCCTTGTCGATCTTGGTGTTCCTGATCAGATCTTCGGTGTTGTTGACGATGGTTGGGACGATGCTGAGCTTCCGATTGCCCTCGAAGACGTGGACCGACTGCTGTTGACCGCCACCCGTGACGAAAAGGTAGAGAAGAAGTTTTATCAGCGTCAATTTCACTTCCTCTTGAAGCCTCTGCAGCGTGGGAATCATGTAGCATATAAGGACAATGAGGTAGTGCCGCTAGACGTCGTTGAAAAACCTTCACTGTCCACACACAAGTCAAACGGGCACGACAAGGTCAGACTCCCCAATGTTCCAGGGGAAATCTTCTCTAGACGACGATATGTGCTTGGTAACGGGCCCGGAGCTATTCCGATGCAGGACTTCCTTGACGCGGTACATGGAATCAAGGGTCTGCAAAACGAACACATGATCTCGTATTGGGCATCTTATACACAACACGGATATGGATACGTTCTCTTTACGCCATCGAGCGACTTCACCTTGAAGTCGTTCCTAGCAACAACGCCTTCACAATTCAAAAATCTCGCCAAAGCTCGTCGGAGAGAGCTCATCATGAATTGGATACTTTGTCTCGTCGATACCCTTTGCGACTTTCACAGCAAGAACCAGTCTCATGGATATATCAAACCTTCAACTATCTTCTTCACTAACCAAAACCACGTTTTCTTTTCTGATTCGACTCGACTCACACCTGACAATGTGATTCTTCACACTGATAAATCGTCATTCGACCGCGAACGGTACGACTACGCAGCACCAGAGCTATGGTCTCGACCTGCCGGGGCGACAAGCCCGTCAAACAGATACCCATTATCGGATGAGGGCCATTTCGGAATGATACAGACATACGATCCGAATGGCTCACCAAATGCCATGTTCATCACCCCAAGCCCTCAATTTAGCGGCCAACAAGCCGACATCTTCTCAGTTGGCTGCATCATATTAGAATTGCTATCCTATCTAGTCAAAAGAACATCAAGCAAGTTTGCGAGCTTCCGATCAGCTAAACATAAGACAGCTGGCCGTGGTGGCGCAGTGCTGGATACATCTTTTCACAAGAACCTTGGACAAGTCGAACTATGGATGTCAGGTCTTGCAAAGGATGCGACGCGAAAGTCTACATCTACCAAGGATGGCGCGAACATCCTCAAAGGTGTCCACCCTATGTTGCATGTTGTGACGGGCATGTTGGCAACGAACCCATACGATCGGCCACCCGCTATCGAAGTACAGCAGCGTGTCTATCAGATTTTAACCGATATTTGCAACATTTCGGAACCACACTGCGTGCACCAATATTCGCAGGATCTTGAAGCGTCATTTAGCGGACTGCAAATTCACCCCATGGGCGATGGTACTGTCGGCAGCCTGCCAGGCGGTTCGAATACTACATACGGAACACCAAGGACATATCAACACAGTCGAAATGGCAGCAGTGGGGGGTATTCGCAAGTGAGTCGCACGACAGGTAGCAGCGAGGCTGAAATGGAAGCAATACATCAAGTAGGATCAGTTGGCCTACACCAAGTACGAACCCAAAGCTCATGGCCGCGCAACGTGGCATATTCTCAATACCCAGGAGTGTCACAATACTCGGCAGGTCAATGGGACAGTCACACTGCATGAGAATGATGAGCATTGCGATGGGCGAGTGGGGTGCAGGTTTTTATTAGGATCGGACGCGAAACATGATAGTTTATTAGGACCTACGGGTGTCGGTTACATTCTTCACGCACAAGCCGTGCGCATATTGGGGTTCATGTTTTTGAGGCAAGGGCAGTCATTTGACAGCCGATACCTGGGGCTGGCGTGCTTACATGAATGGTTTTATTTGCTGAAGCGAGGGTAGGGACAGGATATGAAAAGTAAATGTTAGTTACAATCAGCTTCGGATGGTACTTTGTGCTTTATGGTACGATACATTGATGGAATCTATGGGAATTATGTACGATTCATGATTGAATGAAATCTCAAGTTCAATTTCAATTCCGATTACAACATCGCTTGCTGGTATGGATACCTATGTGTTGAATCAATTGCCTCATGTTGGTTGGACGAGCGTTTGAGACATTAAGCAAGTGGGAGTATGAAACATGGGAAGAAGGCTTCGAGGCCTTCACGATCTGACTAATAGGAAACAACAACTAAGTACCAGTGTGACAACGTGTAAGGGGATGCAGCCCTGTTAGAGTCGCGCATGATGCTCTGATAATTACGATAATACTACTCTGTACTCAGTCAAACTCTTACTCATACCTACATTGCAAGGCAGAATCGTTTCGGGCCCTACCGAGTTAAGGGATCATGCAAGACCGTTTCAAGACATGGATAGGACCCTGAGGAGTCAGCAGCAGAAGAACAAGAACTGACGTTAGTTAGATGCCAAGACAAATGATGCAAGCCGCGCTGCACTTTTCTGGCAGATTACCAGATCCAGATGAAGATCAACATTGTTATACAACCCTCTTTTTTCCTTTTTCCCCGACGTATTAGTCAAGTCACTCAGTGTATGTAATGTACATGGTAGCCGCGCAGAAAAGAACGGTTCCCTGGACATTCTCGACGAATCGGCGTAATAGTGGAACTCGCCAAAGTTTTTGAGGAGCGTACGTCATGGGTACCCGGGAATGTGGGGGAAAAGACCGTGGTCCAGATGGAAGAGGAGAAGAAGGAAAAAAATACATGTTCAGAAGAGGAGAAAGAGGAGAAGGGGGAAACATCTTGGATAAAGGAGAAGAAAGTGCGGTTATCGCGGAGACATGGGGAACCCACTATCTAGAGAAACAAGAAAAAGACGATGAGGGGTTTTGTTTTATACTACTACACTTTGGCCCCATCCTTGGCTTCTTGTTGGAACAGTCAGTATTACCAGACAGATTACTGCATAGTACCTAGGTATGTACCTGTTAACTGTCGGCCCGTAGATGGAAGTGGTGTTGACCTATGTACCTCCTACTGCCCGGTACCCTCTTCAGGGGCATTATGGCAAGATCTAGTGCTAGCTAGACCTGATTGTGTCTCAGCATGAGTCAACCGACGAGGCTTTCAGAAAGGAGACCAGAACCAGAAGCTGCCTCATTCTAGATCGTGATGGATTGAACGCATGTCACGATGAAGGACAAAAGATGTAAGACAGATGGAGAAATGTCCGAACATTGAATGTGTCGTCAATACGTATCCAATGCAACTCAGCGTTGCATTGGAGTAACCCCTGCCCTGCTTGAGCCCCTGTAAATTGTAAGCTCTTTGCAGTCACTGCTCATGCAAGGCTACCCGCAGAAACAGAGACAGATGCAGAAGCAGAAGCTGAAGCACAACCGAGTTCATCAAGCTTGAGAAGCAAAAGAGGGGGATGGAGCTCAACAAGATCCGACTAACAAAGCTCTGCGTTTCCCCGACGGAAAAGATCTTTTAATTTTTATTTTCTTTCTAGGGGGTGGCAAGAACAAAGTTTACAGGTTTCTCCCTCACACCAAAGCGGTTTTCGAAGGGGCTTTTGGGCCAATCGGTGAGTGCTGATTTATCGGGAAGACCTAACCAAGGGCGAGGCAGAGGGTAGACTAGAGAGCAGAGAGCGAAAGCCTTTTGAGAAGAAACTTGCCTTGTTCATAGTATTTTCTCCACTTGAGCTAAAGCTGCTGCAATGCAGCGCAGCGGGTGCAGCGCATTTTCAGTGGATGCAGATGCAGTTTTTGTACCAGTACGTACTGAAGGTGTCTCCCGAATCAAGGAATTGGATCCATCGAGGTACCTCGAAGGAAAGGAAAGGTGGGCACTAGCAGGATCGACTCGGATGGACTTGCAGGGGGTTTTTGATAATGAGCTCAAGGGAAGGGACAAGGCAAGACAAGGTCATGTCGATTTGATGAACAGGAGAGGAGCAATAAAGCTTTGAACTTTCTGTTACCAACATCCATGTCTTGAAAAGAAATAAACAACCTAGACCATCCCCCGTCAATCGAAATCAATCTCACCCATCTTCACTTTGCTCGTCAACATCGATCGACCTGCATTCGCTCTTCTTCTCTTATCAGTTTCAAGAAGGAACCAAGTCAAACAACCCCCCACGATTGAGATCACACACACACACACACATACACCAACAAGCACACCCACCACAGAAAGCATACTTGACGCGTGGCCGACCGGGCCGCTACTGCAAACTTGTACTCGCACTACGCCAATCGTCGTCCTTTTGGCGTGCTATTTACGGCTTTTCCCTTTTTTGTCTCCTTCTCAGCTTGGGCTCTTTGTTAGAGAGGGGTGTGGTACAAACGAAACGAGGCTGCCTCTACCTGAGCCTAAAAGTCGACAGGGACGAAAAACAACAAGAACGCTTAAGCTTAACTACAACTCTACAACCCTCTTTTCTTCTCGTTTCTCTCTCATTTCCAAAATCCGGTCGCTTCTTTATTTTTTGGTATCTATTCGAGAGGATCGAACCAACTTGGGAGGAAAGGAACATAAAAGAGAAGAAAGTTAATCGTTGGCTGCGTCGATCGATCGTTTGCGACGAGGCTTCGAAAAAAGGAAAAACTCTCTTATCGGATTTGCTTTTATACAACGCCATCGGTCACTTTTCTGGAAGAAAGAGAAACGTTTGAGTTTGTTCTCCATCAAGATGCGCTCGCCACTATTCTTCTTGCTCTGCGCACTCATGTCCTTGGCAGTCGCTGCTGAAGTGCACATGTCAGGTAACAGAGCGCCCACATCTCAATTCGCAACACATGGTGAGTTTTGGCATATTCTTTTTCTCTTAAATCATTACAAGAACATTCAAGTACTTACAATTACAAGGTGTTGCATCCCAATTACCCTGTCGCGACCAGGCCATCCATACCCAAGACCGCGTCCGCGCTCGACAAGCCGCCCTATCGCAAATGCTCGGCCACAGCGCAAAAGCATCAATCGTCGAGACCGCATCTATCAACGTTAAAGCACTTGCCAATGGTGGCATGAGCTTCCTCTTCGGCCTGGCGTCGTCGTCCAATGACGTTCTTGACTACATCAACAACGGCACCACTGTATTCTCAAGAAGCATCACTGGCGAGGAAGGCAGCACGGCTTCAGGGCGCAAACATGTTGCTTATACCAGCATTGCCCTCGTTCTCGTTATGCTCTTTTTCGCCGTGTGGATGTAAGCGATTTGAGGCTAGGAACTCTTCGATTGACGGTTCCACGACACGATCCTTTCTGCTACTCTTTTTCGCGTGCAACCTTTTATGATACCCCTACCGGATTTGGCGTTTTATCTGGGTCGGCCTTTTATTTGCTTTTCGCATCGATACATACACAATGCTTTTTACTTCTCTAAGGGGATGCTGGTTCATGGGTTTTTGGGGAAAACCGTTCCTTGGTGGGGAAGAAGCTCGCAGCTGTGCTGCATCTGCATTCGTCGGGATGGATGCATGGATGAACGATTACGGTTTGATAATAATGATGGCTACGTAATGACGTGTTTGGCATATGGGATGGGACGAACAATGCATCAATGGTTGGAATATACTCAAGGAACATACTCATAGACATGGATAAGGCCCAAATCGAGTAAGGAGCTGCATTCAGTCCTTGATTATTTTGGATAATAGAGTTTGAAGGCTGATGTCAATTCTCATTGCATACAATATTGATAATACATTCTGAATTAACTCGATCTGGCCATTTCATCTCACTATGCCCCAAGTCACGATAACAACAGCCACTGGCACGATAAACAAGCTTGGACCGAGGAATGCATGACACGCACTTGACTTGACCACTCCGACTTCTCCAAACTTGATCCCTGTATGGATCTTATCACCGTGAAACAACCCGGTGATCATCGCTCTTGGCATAGAGTGCTTGCGCAATGATGTCTGTACACTGAGACAACCATCTGGAGCACACATTGTGCCATCTGGGCAACATCCTCCACCAAGGTCTCTGCCACACTGCGTCGTGTTGACCGCGCACGCTGCGGGGTGCTCCTCGTCGACAATGCATTCGTCACTCTGAGCGCAGCAGTAAATGCCCGAGGGCGAGAAACGCGTCTGCGTGTGGTGGCAGAGCTTTAGCGGCGGGCAGCATATGTCCTAAACTAGTCAGTCTCTCTCTCTCTACTAGCCTTGAAGCTTGTGTTTGAGGACGAAGATGAAACGTACCGGCCGAGAGAAAGCTTGGCAATCTTGAAGCTGAACACCACAAACCTGAGAGGGCGGGTGGTAAGGTTCTTCTTCTTTGTTCACCTCGTTGTCATGAGTCGTCTTGAGAAAAACTTGTTCTTGCGCCGAGGCGAGGTTTGGCAGGTTTTCGGACGAGTGCTCCTAGTGCCCGTTTGTAGTCTCGAATACGACTATCACGGCGACTATGACCACGACGATGAAGAAGATGGAAAAGGCAACCATCAAGGCATATCGAATCCTGTGGTCGAGGCGGTGTTCTGATGTACCCCAGGGAGTTCGGGTGTGGGTGTTGCACTGGTTTCTGTCAACCATTAGGAGTGTTGGGTAAAGAGATTGAGGGAGATGGTTTCTAGGATACATAGGGCGAGGATAGGTCTCACTATGTGATGATGGATGATGGATGATGGATGATGGACGATGATGGGAAGATCAGTTTGTTGACGGAGTTGTGTACGTGAATCATCTCTACAGGTGCATTGACGCAGAAGACTCCTTCCATAAATTGTAGACAACCTTCAAGCGACGACTCTCAAATTCAACTCTAGAGCCGGAGCGACTCTGGCAACGAAACAGGACAATTTTGGGTTTGGTGATCGGTAAAGAGTGCAAACTCGTGTAATCGGATCAATTGAGATGGGCATCTTGTTGCAGTGAGTTAGATGGCTATAAGCTAGCAATGCACTCTACACAACCAACAACCAGGCAATTTGTGATATGCGAGAGACACGGATGTGATATTGTCGAATCTGGACAATAACATACTACATGATCAAACGGCTAGAAGAAGAGACCCCTCATCTTCTTGACTGAATTGTAGGTTTGGGTTGAGTAACGTTTGATAGAACGGCCGACGAACATATGGCATGGGCCAATAACACCCACATACAGCTCAAGCCGATTTGTTGGATAGCGAGTCGCATACTTGTAATATCAAGCTATACTCTTGATGCGAATGAGCGTTTGGAGGTCAAGCGGGGAAGGTTCTCTGTATTGAATTATATCCATCTTCGACAACTCTTTGAGCCAAGTAAAACAACGGCTTTTCAATTCATTTCCCTCTACGGTGTATGACAGGTTTAGTGGCTACAATGTAGGTTAGTAGGGAGGTTTATTGATCGTTTATGCATTATAACCTATTAGATTCCTATCTTTATACAAGGCCGTGAAATTTATTCATATTCTCTGCTCGTGGTTATTGACCATTATGTTATAGCTTCCATTAAAGGATATCCCTAGGTACTAGATATTTGTTTTAATGGATTCTCAAGATGCCAAGATTTTTTTTCTGATCAAAAGAGAAGCTGTGATTCGCTGGCAAATTCTGACAAGGCTTTTCTCTACCTAAAAGAGCACTTAACACTCCACTCTAACTTCTGCACCAATTAAAACAAACAACTAGTTCTCATATGCCAGTCCCCAGCCATTGCATCAAGTCGGTCCAGATAATCACCGGTCCCCCGCGATAAAGATCAAGCATTGGATTAAGAAAAGTACCGGCCTGGCTTCAAGAGAGCTTCTCAAGAAAGAAAAAATAATTGAAAGCACAAGAAAATCATACGAATAAGCTCCCGGGAACTCGGCGAAACAAATAATCAGCATCAAAGTCGACCCGGCTCACGACACTTGTCCTATCCAACCTCGTTCTGTTTTGAAGAGACTTAATCGATTTCTACCGACCCAATTTTCTTCTGTGTATCGATAGAAGAGGGCCATTTCTGAGGGCAAAATCTTTCCAAGATACAACCATCACCTGCCGCCTCAACGACAACGCCGCCGCGCCGAACAGCACCACGCCACGAGCTGACGTGCTAGAGACACGATTGAACTGCCTCCAGGCTTTGATTCCATTGCTTATGCTTTAATAAAGCCGTCATGATGGCTGAGCCTGCCCAGCCTGAGCTCAGCGCGGCCATGTCCCCGACGGGTGCGTAGAAAGCCTCCTGCCAGACTTGGACGGGACAATCTTTGCTTTGCCAAACTAAACCCAAACAAAACATGCAATGCTGACTGCCGTGACCGTAGGGATCAAGCAAGAGCCCAGCCATGAGGCTGATATCCTCGAGGGCCTTGATCTTGACATTGAATCCATCATGCAAGCCGCTACCAAGCGGCCCTTTGAAGACCATTCTAACGATGACGATCCGAACAAGCGAGTCAAGTCTGAAGCCGAACCTGTCCAACAAAACACGCTCGAACTCGACCAAGGCGCCGAAGAATCGCTAGAAGATGGTCTTGCGCTTCTTGTGCACAATGCGCTCAACAATGCCAACGACTTCATGTTCGACCCTACGAGCGATCAGATGGACATTGATGGCATTACCGATCACTCGCTCCCACCGCCTCCTCCGCCATCTTCGCCTTCGGTCACATTCTTCTCCGATCCTCAAAAGTACTTGCGCAAAGCCAGTCGGCATGCGCTGGGCAATATGGTAGGTTGCGCGACCGTAGAGATGCCACAGCGCTTACATAGGTGGGATAGGCACTTTCCGTTCTTTTGTTGTTCTCACAATCCTTCGACGATTCCATCAAACCGATCCAAGATGCCGGTTCGCAACACGCCAAGTCTTTTCGAGACCTTCAATCATCCTTCGCGCAAATCAAGCAGATCTACTCTTCGGGCCCCATTCTGTCTGCAGACGAGCCAGACCTTCAAGACCACGAATCTCGCACCATTCTCGATCTAGCGAACCTTGCTCAGTTCTGCATTTGGCTCCTGCAAACTACGCCCTCGTACAGCGAAGCTCATCAGCATTTCCACGCGATCTTCAGAGGCCAGGTATCCGATCTTGGTTCTGATGCACTCGATCTGTATCTCTCTCTCAAGACCCAAGTGGCTATCGATGCGCTTGTTTCAAAAACAACAGAACAATCGAGCGAGCAAGTATTGGAAGAGGCTCTGATCAATGGGATGGAAGATAAGCTACGTGGGCTTCACAATGGGTTCGATCTGACACATGCCGACTCCGAATTCATCACTTCAGTCCGCTCAAGGAAAACTTCGCTTGAAGGCGAGGCTTCAACTGAGTCTGGTGGGTGATATTCTCTCAAAGAAAAGGGTTCTTTTTACTGACAGGCTATAGCGGTTCTCCGAGAAAAATACAAGGTGGACGATCTGCTACGACAGGTTTCAACATGCGTCAAGACCCGACTTGCATTGATGTCGGATCTTGGATCAAGACTGGGCCATCCTATGCGATCTAGCGAAGAAACTGCCGTCGATCTCTTGGGCGACACAAGCTGCGATCCAACACTCGACATGGAAGACCTTTCCTCATTCTTTGAAAAGACAACTTCAGGCCTTGTCCAGGACGCATTAGCTGGCTTGACTGACGATACTACAACGACCACCAATCCTAACCCCGATCCTAATCCCAATCCAAACCCTGAGCCAGTACCTGCCGTCGCTGAAACCATCGAACCGACGCCAGCAGCTGAACCTACCAAGACGCCAGAAAAAGAGCCTTCTTCGACACCTCAGACAAATGGCAAGCCGGACTTGATAACAGATTATAAGGAACTAGAGGCACTGGTAGCCGAAAGCACGTCTAATTATGTTAAGACCACATTACATGGATTGTCGCCCGTTCCCTACCAACCTACAGTTCCAACAAGTACTAGTAAGTTCCTAGGTCAGGGATTCTCAGAGATCATAGGCTCACCAGAACGCAGCACAATCGTACTTGAATCAACTCCAACAACAACAGGCTCACAATACGTACTACTCATCTTACACACAGAGCGTACCCGAACCGCAACCACCACCACCCGAACCAGGACACAACTTGCCGCCAAACCAGACCTTTCCCAGTGCGATACTGTACGACAAAGCTCGTCAAGCGGCTCTATCTAAAAACTCGTCACATACCAGGAGAGAAGGTCTCCACTCGACACGGCGGCCTTGGACCCAGGAAGAAGAAAAAGCACTCATGGCGGGCTTGGATATGGTCAAGGGACCTCATTGGAGCCAAATACTGACCTTATTTGGACAAAATGGCACAATATCAGATATACTCAAAGATCGGACACAAGTGCAGTTGAAGGACAAGGCCCGAAATCTCAAGTTGTTCTTCCTTAAGACCAACTCGGAGATGCCGTACTATCTCCAAGCAGTTACGGGTGAGCTCAAAACGCGAGCTCCTACACAGGCGGCCAGGAAAGAGGCCGAGGAACGGGCGAGACTGAGTTCGGAAGAGCAGCGTGCGACGCTCAACGGGATAATGACTCTAGCCGGAGGTTTGCAGAACCCGCAGCAGGGGCAAGGAAGAGCAGCAGGAACCCCGACCTCAGCTGTTGGCTCGGGAGTTATGACGCCTGCTCAAGCTGCGAGCGCCGCGCAGGCTGCATCTTCGCAACAGGGCCAAGCGCACAATCAAGCGACTGCTCACTCATACAACCCAGCTACCTCATCCGGATATCCGCCATCGACGTTGCCCCAGTCCAGATCAAGCGTCATGTCACCACCTCAGCAATCGCCTCATCAAGCAGCTCGTCCGCAGTCTTCTCAGATGTCCATGTCTCCTCAAACACCGCGGTCACAACTCCCTCAGCAAAACCACAGTGCCATGCATTCTCCCGTCCACGCCCAGGCGGCTGCCCAAATGCGTTCCCACACATCGACGCCCGTCGGCCAGCTGCATCACTCCCCACCGCCACAACACACGCCAACTCCCCAACCCGCAGCTCAGCATCATGCTCAGACTCACTACGCGCCTGTTCCACACACTCAGCTCACTTACCCATCCCCTACCTCTACTAATGCCACACCGGACATGCATTCGCATACTCACGTGCCGGCACCGGAAACGCAAATGGATCAGCATATGCACGATAACGCCGCAGAAGCAGCTTTGTTGCAAGGTCTCCAGGCTGCGGTGGCAGAGTCTTTGTAATACATCGTTACGCAAGAAATCGCGGGGCAGTGTCTCTTTCTTCTTCTCCAGTGTTCTTTTCTTTTCAAGCTTATTTTATATCGAATTCGCGATGAATCAGTTTGCCCTATAGCGAGCCAGGGTAACTAGGTTGATGCTCATCAGGGTAAAACCAAGGCGCAGTTGGCTATTTTCGTTTCTGCGCAAAAAAAAAAGTTTTGTTCTTTTATAGATCCGAAACGCCTCAAAGGCCGATTTTTATTTAAAGGAGAGGAGGTTAGAAGAAAAAACAAACAACAGGGGGGTGTGGAAGTCTGACTCGGAATGATACCATGAATAAGGAGTACAAATATGACGGGCATGTAAGGGAAATGACTGGCGATAGAGCATTGAAAATGTTATGCACCAGTATCAACTGTTCGGTTCTTTTTTGTTCTGTGATACACTTGTGATGCTGCTTAAATCGTATCCAAGGAAGCTTGGTACGCCAGAAGGTCCAGGTTAAGATGCTAGCACTATCGGGGTGCTTGGTTTATGGTTATTGTTAGCCGGAACTCGGGTCTTCTTGTCAATGGTTCGTTACTTGATGCATCTCGCCGTTGCCCTTAGCGAACGGTTACACTTTTTCAACCCGGGTGACCCATGATCTCGAGGTCGTACTTGTGAGACGTGACATTGATGTTTCAACAACAGAGCCGCAGGTGCAGTAGGCAAATGTATAAAGTGCTGTAATAATATAGTCTACATTTATCTCTTGAACGGGCTCTACCATGATAAGGGCAGGTCTTTCTCTCAAAAGCGCTAAGAAGTAAAGAATTCAGCAAACATGTTCAATCCTCAGTATCGGAAAAGACGCCACGAAACGACCTGCGCGGCAACAGGGACTATATGTCGCAACACTACGACTATTCTCAGAATGGATGACCATACATTCCCATCACTATACTGCCAGTTTCATGCTTGTAGACATATAGAAGCAGGCCGAGCATGTACAGTGGCAAAACCACCAAGTGCTATAGTGTGCAGTCAACGTAGGTGGATTATCTTACCTTGAGTCGCCGAGATGGTTAATATTTGAGAAGATAGTCGATGTCAGGCCGTTGACAATGGGATGAGATGTACTTTAGATGTCAAGGGTGAAGATACGACAATGCACAAATACTGCATACAGCTCCGTAAGTCGAACTTCGCTGGTGTTGTCCGAACAAACCTAACTACAGGATTCAGATTTGTGTGGATTTCCGGAATGTCAGAACGAAAAATCAAAACAAAACGGGCAGTATATTCCATTCTGTGTTGATCACCGATGCGAGCAAGACAACTGTCGTAACTCCAAAGACGTCGGAATATTTTGTAGGTCTCATACTTGCGACGACCAATACTGTGTGGCTTTCGCCCCAGGTATCGATGTGGATGACCCCCGGAGGTTTTGCGAGCGTCATCGCCAATGCCAGAAGCCCCAGTGTCCACGTCTCTGTCATACCCGTGATAACGGTCAACCTTCGCCATTCTGTGGCGCACATTACTGCCAGGCACCTGACTGCGAAGATGGTCGTGAAGCAGGGTTGTTCTGCCCCGCGCACACTTGTGCTGAACCAGGTTGTCCGAAGGGCAGGGAATCTTTCAAGACCGAGTACTGCAGAAGCCACAAGTGCAGAACCAAATACTGTCGGCTGAAGAGGTTGGGCAGTGATTATTGTCCGTACCACGAGTGTGTGTATGATGGCTGTGCAGCTGAAGTGGTGGAGGGCCGACTTTGTGAAAGTCACCAGCGGCGGATGGAGTCGAGCTTTGGAAGAAGACTATCAACTCCAGGGGTAGGATACGTCATGTACGAAGATGGTGAGTTTCCGCGACCCATCCAAACCCCGAACTGCTGGTTCGATGCTAACAGAATAGACCTCCTGGATCCATGCCCAGGCATTGATGACAGAAGAGGATGTGGCCGAAGAGTTGTATATGGTAATCAGTTCTGTCAACACCATATGTGTCAGATCCACAATTGCCAGGCTCCAAGGACTAGATCATCCGACTTCTGCATTGATCACGGGTGCCCTGCGGCAGGATGCCATCGACCCAGGCAGACACATCCTCAAGAGTGGCTTCGAGGTGATGTTGGTGGGGTGCTCTGTGAAGAGCATGCTTGTAGCCATGTTGGTTGTCGGAACAAGAATGTTGAAGATTCAAATCGATGCCTGCGGCACGGAGGAGGCCGCGTGCCGAGATTTGAACAAAGGAATGATCTAGAAGACCAGAGGCCGACTCGAATTTTTCGAGCAGATGCGAGGAACCCAAATGGCTATCGGCGTAGTGAGCGAGATGGCCAGAGACAACTGGGCTGGGCCGAGTTCAGGAATAGAGATCCCTGGGCAGCATGGGGGATGGCGATGTGATCCAAGTTGGAATACCAGAAAGTGTAAAAGATATGAGTCAATTCAGGCTTTTTGATCAATTCACACTTGGATCATTGGGGGCCAACTACCCTTGATTAAGTGGACAAGATGGTGTCATTGTTAGGCAGATCTGAGCTGTAAATTGAAGTTATTCCCAAAAGACAAGGTGGGGTCGGTCATGTCGACTGTGGCTTGGAAGGCGGACCTGGACCTGGACCTGGACCTGGACCTGGGCCGAGCCGAGAAGAAACAAGATAAAGAGCTTGCATTCAGGGTTTCTGCAAGGGCAAGAGCAAGTGCAAGGGGTCCCGTGGTGGCGATTTCTCTTTTTGAAGATGATGGTGTTGAGTAAGAGAGGGAAGGAGGCCGCTTGAGCAAGCCATGGTGTACCTGTCATGCGGCTAGTAGGCTGTAAGCTTTGACTGTGACACTGTGTATATAGCCCAGTTTTGGGGTCTTTGTACAGTGTTAATAACCAGCATGCACAGCCTTGGGTCGCTTGACATGACCCAACCCACGCGATGTCCCGCTCTGGCTCATCAGGGACGAACACCTGCCAGTATGCACGTCACTCAGCTAGATAGGCAAGGTAATGCACGACACATGGCAATTTTCATCTTTAATAGGTGCATTTCGAATTAGTAAAGTAGCATCAACCCGTCATCTAAACCTATTAGCCGCAGCCGCCAGGGCCTTTTCCTTTGCTGATCTTTCTTTAACGCGCTTGGACATGTCGTACCTGCATAGATTGACCTATCACTATGAACCGAATTTATCAACGACAAAGAATTATACAGAAAGAATTTACCAACTTTCAACTATAGCCTTTTTTATTATTATAGTATTATTGAGTGTTTTTCTTTTTTCTTCTTGTCTTTCATGCCTTCGCTCTTACTCTTTGACTGCCTACCTCAGCAGCACCTACTCTGTAAATGACCACCGATCAATGAGACACAAACCCATACATCATGGCCACGCGCCACCCTGAAGACTCAAGTATACTATTGTTATTTTCAACCACGCTACCTAACTATACCTACCTACTCCAAAGTACCATAATTCAACTCTCTGCCCATTCTGTAGTTACCCTGCCACAATCCCCCAACTACCAAACCAAGTCCTACAATTTACACCGAGACACTCCCTTACACTTTCTCCTATCATCTGCCTCCTTAAGCCACGATAATCAAAGCATGATTCTGTTCTATTCTATTTCCGAGCACGCGTGCTGCCAAAGTGGAACACTTCGAGTCCAAGCCTTGGAGAGTGCTTATAAAAGAAAGACCACGGCAATGCTGCTTGGACAGAATTCCCTTGTTCAAACACCTCTGACCTTCTTTGATCACCTGCATTAGTCCAACTGTCTCTCTCGAACAGTCATTCTTTATCCGTAAGACCTATTTTCAAGACAATACTAGGTCACTTGTTGAAACTAGACAAGACTCGTTTGTACGTCTCGAGTCCTAGACCCTTTCTTTATATCTATCCTCGCCTGTCCAACCCTCTAACTTATACCCGAATCAAGTATCCACTACTAACACTGACGAAACTACTGACTACACTGACTACACCAACTACACCGACTACAAAAGACAAGCCATAAAAACATAACAAGAACTTTGCATCAACTCAATATGTCTCGACGATGTTATGTTGAAACCAGCCCAGATGGTCGTCCACAGCTCGTCACCATCAAGCGCTCACGATCCTACCATCACACTCACCGACACCAATGCGACTACTATAAAGTCAGTCGCGAGGAATGGAAAACTCTCATCCGCCAGAACGAACTCCTCGACGAGGCGAATCAAGCCTACGCAGCACAAAACGAAACTCTTCGATCAAGACTCCACGCCTCCGAGGCCGAGACTCATCGCCTTTGTCACGTTGTTATACCCTCTCTCAACGACCAGGTCGCCAAGCTCTCTCGAGAGAATGAATGCCTTCGTCGTGCTGCAGAGAAGCCATGCGACCCTCCTGTTCATATACTTCCTATCTCTACTCACCACCATAGCGAGCTCGAGCGGCTACGCGAAAAGGTGTGCAAGCTTGAAAAGGAGAACAAGACGCTCAGAGACGACAATGGTGACCTTCGCTTCAGACTGCGTGAGCTGTCCAAGCAGGTCGATCAGAGTCTTAGTCGCAGAGTCGCAGACTTGACCAAGCAGATTGAATACTGGACCAATCAATCCGGTTTCTGGAAGAAGAAGTACGATGACTTGCGCGAGCGCCATCTAGGCCTGATTACAATCGTCGAGTCCAAGACGGAGAAGACGGAGTACTACGACGACGTGCTGAAGCGGCGGCGCGTCTGCTAATCTTGAGGTTGATCTTCTGAGCTAGCAAACGTTTGGCGTATATTTATTTGGCTGAGTAATGCATGATATTATTGAGATGGAACAATGAAGAAAGCTCGGACGGATTCCTTGTTTTTGCCTTTATCGACACAGCCACCAGATGGCATTATTCCCTTACACCAGTTTCTTCTTCCAACATCCCCTTCCTTTGTCTTTAAGGTGAGAAATATCAATCCTCCACATACTGAAACAGCTCGCTAAGGATCATAGTTGATACCCATTATACACGAGGTCGTGTCTTGGATATTATCCAAGACTTTACAGCCCATGCTCTACAACGTTTTTTTTCGCTCTGGTTCACACACGTTTGGGGTAACATCAAGGCTTAAGAGCATCCTGTAGGGATTTTTATAGCAAATAGCAAGTAGGGGTATTTAAGTGGTCGAAAAAATTGAACATCCCACTTGCCCGCAGCCCCTCTACGACTACCTATATCAAGAGATTATCATAAGACGAGACGTTACCTGCTACCATGTGTTAACAGCTATGTATAGACTGCCGCGTGACGCATGAACTTTTATCGCAACCGCTAGAGGAAGCAGTCATGCGTAGGTGTATGATTGACATTAGGGTAGCATTTGAATACAATGTCTTGTAAATACGGTTTGGCAGCCACCCCAGATCCCACACAACCAAGCCAGAGACACCAAACTGTCACTGCAAACTTGCAACGCTCGTAGCTTCTGGAAACCAGAAGAGCAATATGGATTCTGCTTATCTGAGCGTTATACACTGCCTTGTTATGAAGTGGCATGATGGCAGTGTACTTGAGCCGCAATAATCTCACGCTTCATTGAGCTGGCATTGCTGAATCCTGCAGACGCACGCTGGTGCCTTGCGTTCCCAGGCGAACTATCCAAACGTCCATACATTATTCATATGTATGAGCGAGATCTACGCAATGCAACACGACGTCCCGTGGTTTCGCGCATCTTTACCCGAAACTCGTGGGGCATATTCAAGATAACGATGTGAGAAGGAGGGGCCAACGAGGCAACCAAGGAGGATAGACACTGACTGAATGACCAATAGAGACGGCCTCAAGACTGGAAAAAGGCGCAAGGCGTTGGGAGAAAAAAGGTCCTATTCTAGGCAGAAGGGGACTTTGGGGACATGAGGATTGGTCGCTTGGTTTAAGTGGGAAGGGACGACAAGGATATAGGCTTTGGGGGCCGGCCAAAAATGCATGGAACCGGTGGAGGTGTTGTGTTTGAGAACACGGATGCAGACGGGCAGTGCCTTGATCCACGAAGTAACCATTTGAGGGATGAGGGTGTGGTAGCAAAGGTAGAATGGCTGCACACCGAGCTGCGATCAGACTTTGAGGGAGCTTGCTAGGGTGTGGAGCAGACGGGAGGGAGCCGTAGTGGTGGTATTGTGACGGATGTGGATGAGAACGAGCATGACATGAAGCCGCCAAGAGGTGTGAGTACGGAAGCGGGTGACCACTGCGAAGAGGTTGCGAAGTCTAGGGTCAGGGTTGCCTGGGATATTCGGTGTTCTCAAATGACTGTGCTAACAAGTATTGTCCTATTGACTCACACGGAGGGCCTCAGAAAGGAACTCGACGCGCTTATCGAAACGGGCTGTGTACGTAAATAGTAGTATTCTGATCAATGAAATTGATCAGAACGGTATTTCATCAGTCAAAGGTTGCGTGTCAAATAACAACAAATAAGAAAAGACGATGACAAAATGTCATACACGTTTAACAAAACGTTGCCAGCGGGTAGATCCGCAGTTTAATTACTGACAGAACGACAACGTTTACTTTCCACCTTGGGAAATACCATGAAAGGTTATCTATCGTCCGTGGTATTCCCGTCAATAATTTAGCGACCGTTGAGCCAAACGTGGAGTGGAGGGTGGAGGCGGGAGCGTCCCGTTGCCCATGCTGCCGGGTTGGTACGTATTGTTTGGGGTTGGGGCTGGAGACCTCTGTAGTCGGTACACAAAATTCCAGACCTGAAATTGGTCAATGATGGCCAAAATCAGGGGGTGGGAGACCGAAACGCACGCAATAAAGTATAGAGCTAGGGCTGGAAACGTGGTGACTGGGGCCATCTTGGCACGGAATGCGGGAATGCAAGGAGAGCCACGATAATGACGGAGCTCATCTCTTCCAAATCCACAACAACTCAAACAGTCAAGCCCTTAAATGCCAGCAGGAACCCAGCTAGACCGAGGCCACCTCATGAGCCGGTAACGAAAGGGGGGCAGTTGATGGGTTCTGTGGCTGTAGCCCCAGCAGAACATTAAACACTCCATTCCGGTCGAGTCAGAATTTTCTAAAGCGCCCCGATTTTGTTTGACAAGCGGGAAGGGAAGGAAGCCCAAGCGTTTAAGTTATCAAGCCCCAGGAGCGGGAGGCCCTCCCGGCGGATATCCCCCGGGTCCGGGTCTAGGCGACCGGCGACGGGTTGATGGCTCCTTGTGTGCTGAAGCATGGATCTTGACCTGAATTGAGCTTTCTCTCCACAAAAAAAAGCCCATTCCAACTCGGACGAGATTTGTTGTAGCGGTTTTTTGTGAAATACAAAAATCGCGTTATCCAGTATGGTGTAATGTAAATCGTTCCCACTATCCACGATGCGCATGATATCTTATAATGATGCAGCATACATCGCGGGCGGCCAACAGAAGCCTTGCTGTCACTCATCTGCTCATGTATGCAAGAAAGACGAACAGAAAAGGTCGGAAGACTAGAGACAGCCGGACAAGGGGTTTCACTCACTCTCACACACATACAGAAAGAGAGAGAGAGAGACACACACACAATCGACGTCTTGGCTGAGAGCAGTGCACCGCGGACGGGAGTTGAATGTGCATGCTCGCATGTGCGCAGCTGCGAAATACAACTCTCTCTAATGTGCCGAATAACTTGCATTGATGACAAGGGTAATGGCGCAAAAAGAACCAACGATACGGCGCGACTTCCATGTAGAGTGAATCCTTCTTTCCCGCCAACCCGATGAGTCACTCTCCTAAAGTCTCCGTCTAAAACGTACTCTTCTGGGTGATTTGTGGGCGGCGGCGGCGCTTCAGGGGCGGCGTAAGAATTAACTTGGTCGCTGAGATGGCGGTGTCCGCACCGGTGACAATACTTAGCCACGAGGCGGCATGAAGCGGAGTCAGCCAGCAGACGGTCAACAACGCGGCTTTTTTTCCCTCTTCCAACTCTTTGTGAGCGCTGAGGTTGGCGAACGATTTGCGCAAAAGCTATGGATGTTGAATCACATTCCTCCTTCTTCTTGTAAGGAGGGTAGGTTGCAGGACACAGTGCAGCATGTTCGTGGATATCATGACTATCAACGGAGCCAAACTGGCTGTTTCCTGAACCCCTGTCTGTCATCCGGGGTGTCTGGAAGGTGACTGGGGGTGGCTTTCCACGATGGTGATGGTGTTAGTAACAATTGCTCCAAGCCTCTTCGTGTCTCTTGCATTGCTTTTCCTCTTTTTTTTCTTCTGTAATTACCGTGTTTCCTTCTGCTTTGGCTAGGCTACGGCGTAGCACAGCCTTAGCAGAGTCAATATTATGATGCCCCTTTTGCGCAAGCTGAGGGATTCAGGAATTATCGCTCAGACAAAGGACCCGGGGCGTTGTGCGTAGTGAGAACAGAGCGCAAAAAGACCAGGAGCGCGCCGGCAAAGAAATATCAAGACCCCGGCTTTGGCAGGGGTTTAACGTTTGGAGGTGTGGGCAAAGTGGGCATTGGGCTCTGGTAGACTCCCCTTGGGCACTGAACTTTGGTTTCGGTCCCTGATGTTGGCGTCACAACGCTTTTGCTCTTCGACTTTGCGCATACCGCACTGGCGGATTTAATGTGCTGAGAAAGGATCCAGTGGTGTCTGAAAGCGCAAATGCGAGTCTGAGTGTGTGCGCCAGGCCCAGTTTCCATTTACCATGTCTCTGATTTTCCAATCACGAGGTTGCAAAAAGAAGTTCGGCTTCACTCCCTCTGGCAACCTCACACCCTCAACTCCCTTTAAGTCTTGCGGTTCAAGCAGGGGTAAATGCAGCTCTGTGCTGAAATTTGTGGTGATGAATAGGAAGATGCAGAGGAAGAGAGTGCCTGCCTATTATTACCTCTCCCTCAAACCCGGGGTGTGCGTGCGTGCGCATTTGTTTACAGCAAGTATGTATGTAGGTAGGATTGGAAGCTCCCCCCTTCTTGTGCATCCGTCTCTCTCCGCGTTTGCGACCGACTCTGCATGGACGTACAGGAAGGGCTTTACCGTATTCTGTTGAATGGAATAGGCAGCGAACGGTTAACTCTTCATCTGCATTTTGTCGTCATTTATCCGTCTTGAGCGTAGAGTAGAGGGGACTACATGTGTAAGACGATAGGCAGGCAGGTGGAATACCATACATAGTACAGCCTCAAAGCAGGCACAAGGCATATTCCTGCTACTGGTGTCTCTTTCCTATCATGAAGCATGTGTCTTTCGGAAGGAGCACCTCGATCAACTCAATTTCCTTCCATAACTATCCCCTGCCTAATAGGACTTTTACCTGCCTTGCTTTGTTTTAGGCCTGGCCCTTTCCTTCCATTATTGCGCCCCCCTCCCATCGCCCACCCCCCATTCCAGACGCCTCAGACATGGGCTGGAGTGTAGGC
>JAATNT010000002.1:0-174434 GCA_020137375.1 Fusarium chaquense | reverse complement strand
ATTTAGTATAGCACACAGTATTTGAAAATTAAAGAATAGTATAGTAGAATATTATAAAAAAAAGGTCTCTTTATATAGGGTAAGAAAGTATATTTAAGACATCCCTCAGCTCTCATACTTTATCTCATTTAGCAAGCAGATATACCTCATTTTATCCCTTCTCTTAATATAGTTATGATCAGGGGGTCAAGCAGCTACACAGCGAGCGCATTCCTGGATAAGTTCTACAACACGGAGCGTCTTCCATGAGCCTAGAGAATCATCGTCCTTAGGCTCGGACTTGCTACCATCCCTCCCCATCAATGGGTCTTTACCTTTATTGAAACAGAATGCGATAATACCTCCATACAAACTCCCGAGATTCTCCGCGGTGGTGTCTCCTTCGAAATAGCGTCGCCGGGATCGACAGAATTGTTGTCGAATTCTATCTGTCTCCCACGGCTTTGGATATTCGGGCAGAGAACGGAGGAGACCCCATTGGCCTATCTCTATCAAGACCATGCCAAGGCCGAATAGGTCATGAGAGGGCTGCTGTCTCTTCTTTTGCGAACCTGGCGCCAGACGATCAGGATGCAGGTATGCGCGTAGGTCTGGGTCTTCCACGTCGATGCTATCAGTCATACCACCAAAGCTACGTGCCGTCTCGAACCCGGCAAGTAAGGCCTCTGCTTCGGCCATGCGCCACGTGCGGACGTCTTGCTCACCGTGCCCTGCTTGAGGGAAGCGTAGATAGAGATTGTCGGTATTGAAGCCGCCGTGAACCATGTCTGCAACATGCAGAGAAGCCAAGGCCCAGGAATATGAGAGGGCTAGGCGGACTCGCTGCGCTATAGAGGGCCGCGGCCAATCTTTTTGCATCACTTCGTAAAGTGCGTTGAGACCTTCGGCGGAATAGATAAGGGCAAAACTAGGCGTTGAAGAGTTTGACATGTCTGAGAGGTACCGAAACGGGACACATGGAAACCTCGGACCTGGTGTCTGAAAATTGCCGATCGATGAGAGAAGCATCCTGGCGAGACTTGCCACTGCCCACTTTCTAGCTTCGTAGTCTTCGACAACCTGTCTCTGTTGTTGATTGCCAGCTCTGGCGTTGACGGGGTATGGTCTAAATTCCACCATGACCCTTTCTAAATGGCCCTCATAGTCGAGGACACCGAACCTTCTCGCTTTCAATCTAAGGTGTATTGCTTCTATCTTTGTGAACGTTTTCATAACCTGTTGGACCCAGCTCTCTTGGTATCGGCTACTGTCGGATATTGATCCCACTGCAAAGTGCAAATGCTCGAAAGGAACCCATGTAACAGTTTCTTTTGTTGATTGGCCATTCCGATTCCAGATAGTGGCCATCCTTGCTAGGTTTTCGGCTTTGATATTCGGGATAGTCAAAGTGGAACCGAGAGCAGAACCCGCAACCGACGACTCTGTCAGTCCCTCGAACTGCTTGTTCCCATGCTCGAGAGTTTCCACCATCTCCTCTAGCGTGGAGACAACGATGGGAGGTAAGGTCCTGCGATGAAGCTGGGAACCAAAGGCGCCGGGTGCGAGAGGACAGGTGATAGGATCGATTACGTTGACGAGATCGATTAAGCTTTGCCTCAACTCTAGGATTCTCATCCTTGTTTCAATTTTCTTGGTCGCGTTAACACTTATGCTATTACTCATCTTGTTCAGGAGAGTGAGATGGTAACGTGTAGTTCTCATCATTGTACCTGCTCTCTCTAGCAGTTTAAGCTCCGCTGCCGGGAAAATTGAGTTTGAGCAGAGGTCTTGGACGAGACAAGTTGCGACGCGTAGTAGCGTGGAAGCAGGAAGGAGTTGAATATTATTTAATCGTTGGTCATCGGCTTATAGTCGTCAATTAGTTACTGGAGGGATAGCAGTGGCGATGCTTACTTGGGGAGAGCCATGTGTATGTATCCATGACAGTGGTAGTCTGCTGATCATAGCTTAGCGACGGGTTCGGATACAAGTCCCATTCATCAGCAGGGTCAACCCGTAGTAGTTGAGTGTACGGGAAGCCTTTGAGATCGACATCCGCCTGTATCTTCCTGAGGTGTTTTAGAAGTTCTCGGTAAACACTGTCGGACTGGCTACTGAACTTTGTGATATTAGAATGGTCCGAGTCGCTTGGTATAGTAATCTCCAGGCTGACGGGGAGTCCCAGGACCGAAGAAGACTCAGTAACCGGTGTGTACGGCTCCCCAACTCGCTTCCAAATCTTTGCCTTTAGCTTCGTGGTTGTTGCTTCAAGGGGTTCGGTCCCCGAAATTACTTCCTGCTTCACGAGCTTTCGGGTTTGGCGCCGTTCGTAAATTGAGATGACCAAAAACCTTGGGAGGAGGTCAATGAAGTTCTGCAGCTCTTTTGATGCTGCTTCATTATCCATACGCAGTTCCTCTACAATTTTGAACCGGACTGACGAGTCTGGAAGTATATCTCTCAGGTATAGATGGACATCAGTGGTATCCATTCCTCTATGGACTGCACCAAAGAAGACGACAGCACGGGTAGAAGTCAGTATGGCGTTGAAGTCAGGATCATCCGACAATTTGCATTGGCAGAGGCACTATGTGACAATTAGCCGATAAAGCGAGCCAAATAACGAATGACTTCCTGTGCTCACCTGGGTAATTAACCTTGTCCCATAACTGTGGCCAATGAGCACCAGCGGCCGCGATGAAGCCTGTGGCGGTTTAGAATAATGCTAATGATTTAATATCCAGAGAATGGCACATACTAGCTTTGAAGATCTCGCACGACAAATCTCACCTAATAGCTCCTTGCGGAAGTCTTCGAGGCGGTAGTTGCTATCAACCGACAGCTTTGTATTATATCCGAAAGTCAGGACGCGGCAGTTTGGCAGGTCATCTTTCAGGAGGTCTCGAAGCCAAATGCTATTCACGTTTCTGCTGGCCCAGGATCCGTAGGCGTTACCATCAAGTCCAGTCACGGCAATAATGCTATACTCTGATTAGTATCCGGCCCTGCCCAAGTCAAGGCCACAGACATATGGGGCCTTACTCCATTGAGATGACATCTTCGGAATCAGGGCACAGAAGTGGTGTCATTCCCCAAAAGTTCCTGTCAAATTGTAGATTTATACCATTGAAATGTTTGTATGCGATTGTGTCTCCAGTTCCATCCTCCAGGACCGTCTTCAAAAATTGGGGGATCGGGTCATGAAACTGAACGATAGCAACCTGGCTCTTGAGACTAAGATCGGCAGCTCGCATTAGTGTCCCAGGGACAGCCAGGGGTGGAGTTTCGTCATTGCAAAGTGTCGTTAAGGCTATAATTAGGTCGTCCCATTTCCATTCAGGAGGTATATTCTGGATTCTGATGGCAATCATATTGGACGCTCGTGGTATTGATGATAAAGAAGGTGCCCGTTTCTTAGGACGTAACCCCACCTTGACTACATGATTACCACGTGATGTCGGGCGGCCGCCATATGTGCGTCTAGATTATCTAACGATGGCTTTGGTGATGATATTACTGACGGTATTCCTGACGGAAAGCTGCAAGTCAATTTATATCTCTTAATTTAACACTTTTACATACTTCCTGGCTTATCTTGGAACATACATTTAGGCTTAATAAACGAAATCTATCTACTAGTGATCATATAAGAAATGGTAACTCAAGGAGCATTGTTGTCTCCGTGGCGTTTATGTTATTGGCTCTCCACACCATCCCTTGGTTAGCCAATGGGTGATCAGATACAAAATTCGCAAGGTCCTCGATCCAATTTTCATCCCTTTTGAATGCGATAAGCGCCATGGTGTACACGGCTTTTGCTGCTTGTTTCATTCTTTCTAACCCACCAGGACAAAGTCTCCCATGTTCACTTACAACGACGACGTCTCGGTATAGGTCTATCTCTTCTAGGCATTCCTTCGCATAGCTGACGAGATCACAACCGCCAGGTGGACATAAATCTGCACCGTAACGTAACAGCAGCTCTGTGACAGCAACGTTGCTTTGCCCGATGGCCCAGTAGAGAGGCGGTTCTGCGGCCATGTGCGCGATATCTGGGTTAAAGCCTCGGTCTAGAAGCTTCTTGATAATATACAGAGGAACTGGGCGGACTCTACTAAGAGCCAAGTACAGTAAATTGCCCTCACCTTGGCTCTTATCCAGATCCTCTGCATGGTCGATAATTTGGTGAACGTTACTCCATCTGCCGGTAAACATGTTTAATTCGATGGCGCTGATGCCCTCGAGAACTCCTCGTGATGGTTTGGATTCTATTATTCGTTGGAAGGCTTTCCTATCCACGCAACCTTGGCACACGACCCTCGCCAGCTCAACATCATCAAATCGACTTAGGTAATGCAGTGATGAGGGTCTGCCTTCCGAAGCAGCGTGGATGAGGCCGCCGTGATCTAATAGTGCCAATGTAACGGCTCGACGACCAAATACGATCGCGAGGTCCAGATAGCTAAGACCGAAGTTATCTTCACCGAGTTCCAAGTCAGATTGGTAGCTACCAGTGACATCGGATTCTGGTTCGCTCTCAGAACCGTCTTGTGGCATTTGAGACTGTGTCACATCGATGTTTTGAATGTCCATGCCAACGCTGCTAATTGTGCCAGTCGAACCACATGTCAAGATACTGTTCGGATCGATGGAACCTTTGTTGAGAAGGTATCGAGCAGTGTTGCTTCTTCCTCCCAAAATTGCCATACCGAGTAGTTGCTGTAGAATGGGTTCAAGCGAGGACTCCGGTTGAGCCATAATACCTTCAAGGTCGTCACTGTATGCATATCCGAATACATCCTCCCTCTGGCTAACCATCAAATCGTAGGCATCTGAGTCAAGGATTTGAAGATCTTGTTCAAGAAGGCTTTCCATGGCGGCCTCATCCTGGAGCCCTGGGAAATCTTGATGTAGTTTCTCCTGTGCAACTGTCATTGGGTAAGACAGTTTGCCGTTGAGGCATGGTTCCTCTGGAATGTCTTCGCCAAGAAAAACAAGAAGGTTCAAGCTTTCTATGTCTGAGTTATTCGCAAACTCCCTCAGTCGATCTGTCAGAGTCGTGAATGAGATGGACGGCGATGTGAATGTAAGCGGCGCATAATTCAATAACTTTTTGCCAATTGTCTCAATGATTATCAAAGTGTTCTTGTCCTCAAATAAGGCATGTATGGCAGGAAGTGATCCGAGCTCGGTGGCCTTGAGAAGCCACTGTGCCTTGGCCACAAAATTGAAAGGCGTCTCAAGCGCGGGACCAATGACTCCAGAGTAGAGGGCTGCAAGGGTGACAGCCAGCCGGACGTCGACGTTTTCTAGGGAAGATGTGACGTATTCTGACACGAGCTTGCTGTGAAGGTGCTCTGAAATCTCCAACCGATGCAACAAATTGACCTGTGTACAGCTTCCTTATTAGAACCTCGTATGCAGCCATTATAATGGGTATTTTCCCATACCCTCGGATTGTCTGGATCCTTCAATAGTTCCATCTCGGCATGTTCCTGTAAAAGGTAGTAAGAACTAATGAAAAGATGTCAGAAACGTTCAAATAATGGTTAGATGTAATCCTCACTTATTATTGCCCTGAACGCTCCGTAATTCCGACTCAATCTGTGCCAAAGACCACCTCGAATCTGGATTTGACAATACGCAATTCTCGATAATATTCCATAGAAAACTTGTATTAGGAGCCAAACTTGCACGTTTTCTCAGGAAATCAAGGCACTTCCGGTCGTTGTGCTGCAATGCCATTGAGCCTGCAGGGAACGGTGGCGCTTGATGGTAAGTTATGATGGAGAACACAATTAGACCGAAACCATATATATCTCGCCGTGGTCCATTAACCGAGGCATGGTAATTACTGTCATGATAGTATTCCGGAGCCCAGAAACCTACTGTTCCTGGTATGGCCCCAATTTGCGCGAGTGATTGGTTTGCTACGCCGCAAGTGCCAAAGTCGGCGAGAACAGCAGTTAGACGGTGATCGCGGAGAGTCAAAAGGACATTCTCCGGCTTCAAATCGCCATGAACCAAACCATGTGCATGAATTGCAGATAAACCAGCGGCGATGTCAGAAGTGAAGGAGATCATAACGTCGGTGGATATGGTCATATGATTTCCTGTGAGGTAGGAACCTAGGTCCGACTCAGCCTGCTCCAACACCAGGCAAGGAACTGTACCCTCGGGATGGACCAACTTCTCAAAGTAGATCCCTTGTATCCGTGGCACATTGGGGTGGGACTTGAGGTTTTGGTGCGTCAGGATCCGTAGTTCTTGGATGATGCTAGAAAGAGCCTTATGTTGGAGATCATTTTCGATGTTAGCGTCGTCTCGACTGAATGAAGCTTTCGGCTTCTTGATCGCAACTTTAACCGGCGGGTTCTTTGCCAGAGTGGACTCATATACGGCCGAGTACTGTCCTTCCGCCCTAAGCCTCCAAAGATGTTGGTTGACTGCTGATCGGCTTAACACAGAAACGCCCAGCGCAGCCGCATAAGACAGTAGGTTTCGATAGCCGATAAGGTGTTTGTGATGCTGCAACTGAGAGACGGCAACTTGGAGATCAGAAGAGTGGCCCCCAAACGAGGAAGACGGAGCGTCTGACATGTTCGGAAGGCTCCGTTTGAGCCTCGAGCTAGGATTTCGAGAAGATTCCGCTTTCGATTCTGGGAGTGGACGTGTTTGTGGACTCTTTTCTATCATCGACCTGATAGTGTCGATGCGCGCAATGTCGTCAAAGGTTCAAAGGCAATCCCTAATGCTATTGACTTGAATTGACAGGTAGCCAGGCTGAACCCCTCACGTTTCAGTCCTACCTAAATAAAAAGCTACTGTTTTCAGTCAATCATGCTGACATCCTGGCAAGTGATACAGGGCGCCCGTTCTGGAGTCCAATTGGTTCGCTGTGCTTACGGCTGAACCTCGAGGAGGATAAGACATGACACCTGCGAAGCTAACCAACGATTGTGAAAAAGGCATGCGATTGGCGCAGGATCGAAGGCTCGGGAACATGAGAAGTCATGTTCGGTTGTCTCATCAAGTGTTGTTCAAAACACGACTCGATTGTTGCGCTACTCAGCTCCAATACGCCTCGACCATATCTATATAAATAATGGAACCTTGACTTCTATCGCTCCCATGCTGGGACCATCGCCAATAACCATCCAGTATTTACCTAAACATTCTTTATCTGCGGACTCAACCAGCTCCTGGATCCGAAAATCGCGGCCAGGTTGGCCATCCGTGGCGACTGTCATCATGTCCTTAACCAAGCTACTAGCCTTCATGGCATGTATCCAACTGTCCTCAATAACCCCACCGTCCTCATCCACAACATCCACAGGACGTTTCTCCCGCCGTTCTTGTAGCACCTCTTCTGCAAGTTGGAAGAAATTATGTTCTTCTGTCAAAACCACTTGGGCCCGATGGAGTAAAAGTTCGTGTACAGCATAGACATTGCTGGTCCAAACAGGCCACTGAAGGGCAGGATTACTGCCTTGCGTAAACGCATTTGGCTCTGCACCACTACGAAGTATGTTCCGCAGTATCTCTATAGGTGTTGAGGGGCTTCTTGGTATGACTACCGCATCGAGTACCCGGTCATCGTCGCCATCCAGGTTTACATCAGCACCAAGCTCCATGTAAAGTCGCGAAACTTTCCATGCCCCAGTCGTGACAGCGGTCCAGAGAGGGCTCTTATATGTATAAACCTCCCCGGTCGGCATCCAATGCAGAACATGTCGTAGGCTTTTTTGATCTTCGAGCCCCTTGCAAATCGCGCGTGCCAAGTCCTCGTCATCATATCTGCAGACATAGTGCAGCAGGGAAGGGCGAATAGCATCTTGTGGTACTAGGTTAGCTCCTTTCTCTAGATAATACCTCGCAATGTTTCTTCGTCCAAAGAGTATGCTGGTCTCTAGATGCGTCACGTCTTGCCACGAGTCATTGGGGCCTTCTCCTAAATGCTCTCCGAGGAAGCGAGCGACTTCAAAGCTCCCATTCATTGCAGCAACACTTGCGTAGTAGTGGAGTGTCTCAGATCCTCGAGACAGGCCTCTCTCTTCAACCAACATGATGAAAGCTTCAAGATCATTATTGTATGCACTTTTCACAATCTCTTCTTTTTCCAAGAAACTGATATCCAATGCATCTGATTCAAGCAAGCTAAGGTCGCTGCCACGAGCAACAGTAAACTGCTTCAGATAATTGTCTCGCTCCGGGCTCCGGTGGAATCCTGTGTCCCCTGTGAGCTCTACAGCTTCTCGCTGAGTCCCAAGTCCGCTAATAGAATCCTCGACAGGGGCAATCGCGCGAATCAGAGGTATGATTTTAGATATAACGTCCTTGTCACCCATTCTGCCGAACTCGTCTGTGCGATGGAGCAGTCGTTTTGAATCAACCTCGGGTGACTCGAAGAATGGGCGACGCAATTCCAGTACCTGGAGCCCGAAAATCTCGAGAACAGTTAAAATATCCTTGTCCTGTATCACGTTGCTAAGTGCCGCATGGGATCCGATCTCAATAGCTTTCAGTAGCCATTGAGTTTTTGCGATTAAATCCCAAGGCTTCTCAATTCTTGATCCGAGTATCCCACTATAAAAAGCAGACATGGTCAAGGCTATGCGGATGTTGACGTCTTCTCGAGCCAAGATTGTGAATTCTGCTTGCAACTTGCTCCGCAGATATTCCGGCAGGGGCATCTGTTCAAGTAGGTTGACCTAGAGTCTGTCGGCACAGGGTTGTCTCTGGAGCATTAAGGTTTATGGAGCACGTACTCTAGGTAAGTTTGGATCTGAAATCAGCGTCTTCTCCACAGCATCCTGTAATTCATTGAGTTTGCTGACGGTAGGAGCTGGTTAGTCATGTGAAGCTCCTGAGAGTTATTCATCCATGTGGCTTGCTAACCTGACTTGTCCCTGGGATTCCTCCAACATCCGCGAAACATCAAGTGAAGATGGCCGCTGTCTTGGATCAGTTCGAACACAAAGACAGACAATTTCTCGGAGAATAGAGTCGAACTTGGTCTCTTGTGGCATGTTTGATAACAAGGAATCCAAGCATGTCTTATCGATATGTTGAAGATTGAATTGGTTTTGAATCTGTCTAGAAAATGGACTTTCGCAATGTCGAATCGCAGCTGCATACGCAATTAATCCGAAACTGTAGATGTCTCGTGACGTCTCGTTGGCAAAAGCTCGAAAAGGACTCAGTGGGTGAACTTCAGGAGCCCAGAAGGATGGTGTTCCTACAATGTCTTCTGATTGGGATTGTACACCGCAAGTACCAAGATCTGCCACTGTAGCAACGAGTTCACCTCCTCTTTCAAACATCAGCACATTCTCAGGTTTGACGTCGCCATGGACGAGGCCATATGCGTGTAGTGCACAAAGTCCATTGCATATCTGGAAGCATGCCTTCACCAACTCTTCCGTCACTTGTCTATCTTTAGAACTTGCCATCAAGATATCCTTGAAGTTTGAGATTGCTAGATCAAAGACGAGGCAAGGCCGGACACCAGGTACCATTTCCTCTTCTTGGAAATAGACACCCAGAATAGTAGGAAGATTTGGGTGAGATCTGAGCTTAAAGTCAGCAAGGATGCGTAATTCTTGGATCATGCTGGACAACGCGATATGTTGCATCCGAGTTTCCACTTCAGGTTTGTCTCGTGTGAAGGAGCCGTTAGGTTGCTTTATTGCGACAACTGAGCTCCCCCCAGACTTCTCGTGGAGCACTCCTTTATATATCATGGAGTAACTTCCGGAGTCAAGGGGCTTCCAGGAGCCTTCTTCCATGGCATCCTTAGAGAATACTCGCAGTCCGAGAGCTGAAACATAAGAAATCACATTCCGGTAGCCTATCAGACCGGTTTGCTGTGCCAAGTTGCCAACGGCCCGAGACAAATCAGAAGAATGTGATGAAAGTGGTGTCATTATAGATGTTAACTCCAGCGATGTCGGCGGATCAAGGAAGAGAAGACAACTAGAACCCAGGTAACGAAGCTATGTTGAATTCGATCTGCCCAATTTACTGACCCAGATGTCGGTGTCGCGCGGAATGTGCTTAAACCGTGAAAGCGAATGTAATACGCAGCAGCAAAAGTGTTAAATATTATTATCTTCTTGAGTTGTCTCTTGTGAGGGGTAATGCAGTCATTCTGCAAGGCTAAGTACGCAGCGTGATTACTAAGATAGTTGCTCCTTAAGGCTGCTCTTGAGGATTAAACTCCTTTTATAAGATATCGTTGCATCCGTGACGTAGGATTGATCTCTATCGTACTTGTGTTCTGTCTTGAAGCGCTGTCTAGCTTGACTAATGTGCCTCTTTTAGGCCAATGCGTTGTATTATTCCTTAATGGGTATTTCTTAGGTACATTAATCTGCCTATTCCCAATTCAAGGCTAGTTATATAGAAGCGTACTACAAACCGGCCTTTGCAGAGTAACTTCAGTTCAACGACAGGTCACTAGCGTCTATTGGAAATCAGAGGAACATCTTCACTCGGATATACGTACCCGCCCTATTCACTATTAAGAGACATGAGTACAACGTTAAAATCGTATCCTACATCTCCATTGGCATAAACCTAGAATGGACTGGTTTATTCGTCGGAAAACACAACCGTCAAATTCATGGGGTACTTGATATCGTAATCAGCGATAACAATAGGAAACAAGCTCTCCCAATATAGTTCAGTGTCACATGTTTCACGTGTAGCTAAAATCTTCATATCTGATTCATTGATGCGCCGAGTACATAAAACTCCATCCTAGCTCTGACGCTAGGGGAAGCTGGGTGGCTGTTTAATAATGAACTCTATTAGTTTTCGGAAGATCCCCTTCTAGTATAGTTCGTGATCCTCCGCAAACAAGTTCCCGATTCGTTATAAAGGCTTCTTGTGAAATCACGCTACCGGGTATGTATTGGGACTAGTGGTAGACATCCCCGAACATCTAGATTGATGTAGCGCACCTCGGCCGGGCTTACACCCGTGATTTTACCCCTGAATTTGTCGTCGGTCGTAGTCTAGAATTGAATGACCGGGCTCTTTAAGCTTCCATTTTGCATGTGGGACTACAGAGTGTACATAAACGTCCCTGACGCGAATCCGTATCCATCAAGGGGAATAGTTTCATTAAATCAAGACATCTCGCTAATCTAACCGAAAGCTTGTAACGCGTATCAGTCCTGCGATTTGCATATCTGTCATCTTGCACAGTCGTTCTGGAAGCATATTTGACCAAGGATCATGAACTTACTCATTTGCTGCGGCGGCCGCCAGGAACATAATCGCAACTTAGCGCTTACCAAAAGAACATGTCGTTACTTGGTTCTTGAAATTTATGCGGGGGATACGATAAGAGACATTAATGGGAGATTCGGCTGTGCCTGCTAAACAAGCCTCAGCAAGGACTCAATGATCGGATTCAGGGTATCATGACATGGCTTCACCCAATGCGGCCATAAGAAGCGATGAAAATCGAACCATGAGTCGGTACCCTTGTTGTCCAGGCGTTAGTAGTCCAATATGATGGGCTATCAAGACCGATAAGGTTCACTAGTTTTGGCACTAAGAGTCAGGATGGCGGAGGATCAAATCAAAACGCGGGGGAATGGCGTCGATTCGCTTTGGGCCGCCGTTTTAGAAAGGAGATATAATCTTTCAAAATGCCAGGGCTACGCTGTCTTGTTGTAGGTGTTCATGCTCTGCGTTTGTCTTGTGAGTATGCGCCGAGTATCTGGTCGTCAACATGCTTGATGAGAACGCGAGGAGCGTAGACCCTCATGGTCTGGCGCGACTTTTGATTGGCGTTTCCGTATTCTTTCTCATCCCGACTGCTATTGTTGTTATCTTGCGTTGTTTCACTCGATTGAGATACGGTATGTTTGGGCTCGACGATGGCCTTATGCTCATAGGATGGGTAAGTCTTTGTTCTAAATTATACAAAATGGCCCGTATTAACAGAATACAAGTTACTGCACGTCGTTTTCACTGCAGTCGGAATTCGTGCTATTTATGCTGGCGTAGGGACAAAGGACATGGATTTGAATGACTATCTACAAGTCGAAGGGCGCAAGGTATTTATCCCCAGCAAGCATCGCATCTTGTTTCATGCTAACCAAAGCTTATATGCACACAGTGGATGTGGATCGGCGAGATGATCTACAATTTCTCGCTTATTCCTCTCAAATGCTCCATTTGCGTCACCCTGCTACGCATCGCGGTTATTAAGCTCCACCGTACCATTGTCTGGGTCACTCTCATCTTCACCATGGTCACAATGTTGTACAACTTCGTCGTCGTCTTTGCTGCATGCAAGAAGATCAGCAACAATTGGGACAATCGTGGAGAATGTTCACTACCTGTGTTAATGAGCGCAGCATACGTGCAATCCATCAGTGCCGTTATATCTGATTGGACCTGTGCTATTTTGCCTGGCTTTATGTTGTACAAGTCCAATATGAGGACGGCTACCAAGGTTTCTGTCACCATCATTCTTGGATTGGCTGCGCTGTAGGTAAAAGTCGTCGACATGCAGATATAACGCTAATAAATTTTGTAGGGCATCAATCTGTACCATCGTTCGACTTCCCTACTTGAGAGCCTTTTCCCAGCCACACAACTACTTATGTGAGCAGCCTATGCAAACTACTACTTTATCACTTTGCTAACAGAAGCAGACAATGTCGCACATATTATTCTCTGGTCCACTATTGAATCAGGTATTGGAATAGTCGCCGGCTCATTACCTTCACTACGCAAGCTTGCCAGCTCCCGGTTCCATTTCGATTCATCCACAGGCAGCGCTCCAGCTTACATTTCGTCGTTCTCTGGTACCAGCCGCGCTGTTATCACATCCCAGGCAGCACCAGCGGCACGTCGTACTTACAGAGGCGAAGTGGGGGATAATTGGGAGCAACTTGATGATATTGAGGGCGTGTCAAGTCAGAAGATCCATGTCAAGGTCGATTTCGAGATGCATGCTCTGGAGGCACCCGAAGGGTCACAGGCCTCGCACGGATCTCGTGAAGATTTAGTGCACCCATAATCAAGAACCTGATACTTATACATATTCACTAGATTCGCAACTGTATATACTTCTGCGACTGGCTTGTAATTATAGCTTCATTTGTTTAGCAACTAAAGATTTTATTCACTATAGAATAGTACATCCAGATCTCAGACAAAACTATATTGCTTTTCATGGAACTCCTGCCGTAAAGGGAACAAGATACTATTGAAGATCAACTTTACAGTCGACTTCGTAATGGTTAAACATAAACCAGATGCTTTAGATCAAGATAGACACCGCCGTGTTGGAAGGGTCCATGACCATGTACGGAATGCTACCCTCATCCATCCCTTTGCTCGTAACAAGAAACTCAACCTCAAGCTTCTTCAAGTCCAGATAAAACAATTCGCTGATGTTACGAATTTCTTCATCCTCGGCGCTGGTCCCATCTATGTGTGCACGCCACTGAGACTGCGCAAAAGTGATAAGACTGCGATCTCCAGGAACCTTGAAACTCAGCAGCCACGGGAGCTGCACTGAAAGCAGCCAAAGTCTCTGGCGACCAACTGGTAATGCGTCCAAAAGACTCTTTTCGGTGTACTTGCTGAGTTCGGCGAGAGATTCTGGTAAGGGACTGGCCAGAGAAGGAGGCTTGGCCATCACAAAGGCCTGGTAAAAGTTCTGCAGATAGTTGACGGCGCTGTGGAAAGGAGCGGCTATGTGGATGGACATGGTAAGTGCATCGCAAAGCTGATCGAGTGACGTGATGGTAGGGAATGTCTTGATCCAGCCGTTAGTCTGCACCTCCTTGCACCATTCCTTGACGTAGGGGTCATCCTGGACCATCTGGTCGGCCCTGTCCTTGTCATAGTACATCAGAAGCATGCTCATGACATACTTTCGGATGGAGTTCCACATCGAGAGCATGTTCTTGGCGTAGGCATAGTTTTTGTACTTTTTATCAGCAAGGCCCTCAGTAGTATTGGGAAAACCTCGCTTTCGCAGATCATTTGGGACATAGTTGTTGACATAGTCGAAATTCTGGTACTCGTACCTGACGTACGAGTACAGTTCATCCGGGCTGACACCAACTAGATCCTTGATGACTTGCGGTACAAGTGTTTCCCTGGCTGCAGCATTGAGGGAAAGAGTCTTGTACCAATGAGGCTGCAAAATCTTGAAGACAATATGCTCCATGGGAATAGTTCGATGTGTCGCAACTATCAAGGCCTCTTCAATCATGTGAGCCCTCGTCAGATGGACACCAACCTCGTGACGCAGCCAGTCAGAGACTTGAGCACAAGTCTTTGCATATCTCCAAGGATAGTCACCCTTTTCTTTGTCAGGTGAGTCAGAAGGGTCTTTGCGCTGGTTAAAAATGGTGACAGAGTCCTTCATGCTGGTCTTGTAGTCACAGACAATAGCAATAGGATGCAACTTTCCATCATTGTGGAGTTGAAACAGCGTCACAGCCGCGCATGCCCAGTTGTTGTCTGAAGAAGGTTCCTTGTGCTTCAATTCGTCATCCGACGAGACACCAAATGCTTTTCTGAAGTAACGTGTATCTTGCACGAAGAGAGAGCTAGGATCAATCTGTGGAAGGGTCTTGGCCCAGTAATTCCAGCCATCGCGCTTTGCCGTATCGATAAACTCAGCCAGAAGATCCTCAGGCACCTTTTCGATGGTGGTAGGGTTAGTTCCAGTAAAAGACTGCTCGGCAAAGCGACGATCGCCGAACCAGTCAGGCAAGTGCCCTATGTTTCTGCCTTGCTCAATGTCTGTTCCCGACTTGCGGTGCTCAGCATTGTACTTGACAAATGCATCAATGGTGAAACCAGCGTCAGGTGCGCCATCGATGCTTCCGTTCTTGAGAGAGAGAAGCCATCGGGCTGTCTTGCCGGCGATGGTGTCGGGGATGATTTGCTTGAGCATCAAACCAGTTTCCACCAGACCAAGGGCATTGAAGATTTGAAGCTTGCTAACTTGGTCGGAAGTGGGAATTGTTTTCAAGTGAGGAGGGTATGGATCCGGTTTGCCATCAGCATTGTTTGGGTAACTTGCCCACTGATAAAGCTCCCGTTTCTGCTCAAGGTCCACATATCGAGGCAGAGTAGGCTCAACCTGGAGTACGTCAAAGTATGACTCGTAGCTATTAAACTATGAGCGTTTATCAATACAGTTCTGCATCATTACAAGTCTTACCTTCGCTCGATTCGACGGTAGGCGTGAGTCAAGGCTGCTTGGGTTCCAGAATAGGTACCTGTAGTGATATTGCCGTTACCCAGATCAGGCTTCGCCGACAAGTTCGGCTTTGGCTTTGCGTAAATCTTGAGCTTCACGAGTTCGCTATCAAAGACACCAGGGTCGATGTCGGAAAATAGCACATCTTTGATGCCGATACTGGCAGCTTTCCGCTTTTCGTCAAGCGAAGGTTGTTTGAGAATAGCACCTGGCTTTGGCATTTCAGGTGCAGTGGACGGTAGCATAGGCAGCATAGCGCTAGGGGCAGCCATTGTGAAGAGATGGTAATTGAGGATGCAATTATTGAGAATTAATTGCTTGGTTTACATTAAAGTGTGATATCTTGGGGCGTCTGGGCGGTTTTATAAGAAAAAGCATTGAGTGATTTTCATGTCTTGTTTCGTCTCCGTACCGCAGTCATCGAACACCTTTGCCTATTCACGTTGTACAGTTTTCAGAAAATGGTTCGATAATTCTCAGCCGAGCAAAAAAAACTGCCAATTGAATTTCATAGACTCAAATCTGACTAAGATAAAATTATGGGAGCTGAGCTTTGCCGAAAGTCATCCTTGGCCTCAGCGGCTTCGCCGATGCTCGAATGCTGACAGTTTTACCATTTTCGATATGTTACTCACTTTCGAACACGTTTTTGGGCATATAATGACTTTGAGCTGAAAGCTGAATGACCAGGGTTGCCCCCACTCGATGGGTCTAGATGGTAAGCTGACGATGCGAAACGTGAGATGCAGGATGAATAAGGATAAATGCTCGTCTAAGCCTCCGCTTGTAAACGGATTGTAGAAGAATCTACATTAATAGAAAAGAGTTGGGATGACAGGAACAAATTTCTAGAAGAGTACAGGATGGGACTACTTATAAAGATGCCGTTGTATCAATGTTGTTTATACTCTGAGCTTATACTTAGAGGTATAATGGTAGTGGTGTTTACTTACGAACATGTTATTCTGTTGGTTGTCATTGGTACTGTAGACCGAAATTCAGAATATTATCGGTTGCGGTATTTTCAATGTAAGGAGAAGTTGTGTCCTATTTATAAATAAAGAACGGTATTACTACGATTTACAATTTCTTCCATTTTTATTAGCAGTGATGCATCATCCCTATTACTTATACATACTTTTGAAATATAAGCAGTTAAAAATACTTCAAATTTAACCAAAATATAGAGATTTCATCAATAGTGTTTCGTTGTGAAAATGGTTATTAAGAGAGAATTGTAGCTGAGAGATTCTAACCCTGTGTAACTTCTTTCTCGCACTCCATCAGACAGGATTCCATTATTACATACCTAGATACAGGGAAGACTCAACATTATCATGGATATTAAATCCTCTTCCTACTTTTTCTGGAAGCGCCTGTATTGTGTAGTGTCTCTGCGGCGGCTGAGTCTCGTACTGAAGATTCATGTTGCAGCAGTGTATTGAACACAGGGTGAGGCATGTCGATATCTGCCCCGTTGTCCACCAGTAATTGCGCAATCTCCGAGTTTCCGCAAGATAGAGCACAGTACAAGGGACTGCCATACAAGTCATCTAGCATATTAACATCTGCCCCGTTGTCTAGTAGTAGCTGAACAACTTCCGGATTGCCTCTTGTAGAGGCAATTTGCAGAGCACTACCGTCGTCGATACCAATATGTCGTCCATCCCACGACAGTGTTCGAAAAATTTGTTCAGCTGTACGCAAGTAACTTGCTCTTTGCATGACAGTATGATACTTTTCATGAGTACTGTAAAGCTTTGGGCCGTGGTCAACCAGTAGATGGACGCCTGCCCCCCCCCCCCATTTGGTAAAGCAGTGTCTCGGGCTTTGCGGAAATGGAGACCACCCCGGGCGTTGACATCTGCTCCATTATCCAGTAAACACTTTACGACTTTTAGTTTGCCACGGTCTATAGCGACTTGTAGGGCAGTGCAGTAACCTGGATCCCGTGCCTCGATATTGGAACCGTTCCTCAGTAGTAATTGCACAGTATCTGCATGACCTTCCGATGTGGCATATAAAAGAGGGGAGCAATGAAACTCGGCATATGCATTGGCATCTGCTCCATTCTCTAATAGCAGTTGCACAATTTCCAAGTCGCCATAGAATGCAGCAGCATGTAAAGCAGTGCCGTGCATGCCGCCATCTGCATTGACGTCGACTCCTTCCGCTATGAGCTCTTTCACAGCTGCTTTCAGTCCGAAATGGCAGGCAAAATACAGATTAGACCCAATGCCTTCTCCTACGGCATCGGGTCGAAGGAAACGAGTCCACCGGTGGAACTTTGTTTCGTTTTGTAGAAATTCGATTGTGCTCTTAGTAGTCTCCTCAGAATCCTGAGCAAAAATGGCGTGTTTTGTCCAATACCTGGCCGCATACCGAGCCATTGGAAAGTCTGCGATAAATATATGGCCATTAATCCCGATCCAATCGACATTACTAAGATACGACAGACAGGTTCTTGTGATAGCGATACTAGCGTTTCTGATATTGAACTGTGTTTGTTTGAGAAGGTATTCCTTAACAGAGAAGTGGGCTAGATGAAGCACCTCATATAGTTCTCCGTTCCACATCTCGAATTCAGTGATAACCACCAAGCTTGGACAATACTGAAGGATGTCATGATATTGGAACAGCCTTCCTTCAACGCTAAAACCCAGAGGCTCTTGATTAATTTGTGTGGCTATGATTTCAACGGCCTCTATCGGTTCGAGAGGACGCTTTGCATGAACAAGAAATTGAAGCAGGCGAATTGCGTCCGGCTTCTTTTTAGGTGGTATGCGTGTGATTATACGGTCGTACGTCTCGTCCAGACCACGGGGCAGAGACCCAAGAGCTGTTCTTATATCCCTTGGGCTAAGACATGTGGCAAGAACGTCAAGTTGACAAGCTGCCCATCTGAACCTAAAAGAGAGGTTAAAAAGGCTTCGACGACGACATATCATAGGTCAATCTTACATCCCATCGGCTCCGTTGCCGATCTTATCACGCACCAGGTCTAAGATGTCTTGTGATAAGTTCTTGTCGACGAATTCCAGTCTCTTCTCAAGCTCTGCATGGACGTAGGACCCTATATCAGCATCAACGGCCTTTTTGTCGACAGGAATACAATTCTGCTTGTTGAACAAACGGAAAAGCCCGCTTTTGATGTCTTTCTCAGGCCGGCCCGTAACAATGAGTTGAGCATTACTTAACATTAATCGTTCGAGCCATTGAAGCAATTGCTGCCATTCGGCAGACTCATCCAAGGCATCAATCACGATGAAGACTTGCCCAGCGGCTTGAATCATGTTGTCAACGCATGTCGATAAGGCTGTTATGTCCGGCCGCTTTCGCCCATTGTTGTGGGAAACAAATAGATCGTCAAGTCTCTTTGCAGTTTCGTTTCCTGTGTGATAGAGCTGTGCTGCGAGGGATATCAAGAGGTTGTCTAGAGTTTGCTTTCCGGGATCACTAAAGTCGAAAAAGAAAGCTAGAGTGATGCCCGGGTAGCTTGATTGAAGATGATCAAGAATGGTTGTACTCAAAACAGTTTTGCCGCATCCTACTGAGCCATAAATCCATAGCTGTTTGCGTGACCCGGACTTCCAGTCATTGAACTTAGGGTTATTGAGTAACCAGGCTCCAGTACCAGGATGGTGACACTTCCTTGCTTGGTTGGCATTCGAAGAGTAATCGGATGGGGAGAGCCACTGAAGAATCTTGTTATTGTGATGGTCAGATGATATGCTCATCACTGTATCTTTTGTAAGAAGCACTTCATTTTCAACTGTAACAAGTCAGCAGGCAACAAGATAGCTGCTATTATAAATGACACTAACTAGAGGTTAAGATTTCCTTGATCGGTAGGTTGGCCTGAACCTTGCTAGGCAGAATCTGGTAGAGCAAATCTTTTGCATATGCAGCTGCAGCGATTGCTGCGAATCCTTGCCACTTGTCATTCTTATGAGTGTCCGAATAATCGCAGATGCCTCGGATCACCACACAAGGGAAATGATTTACCAGTCCAGCTGCCTCCATCTCAAAACAGAGAACGCCCTTTTCAGAAGCTAACGAGTCTCGAACAGTAGCGTTCTTCATCAGCCGATTTGCACTAGCTATTAGTCCATAATGAAGAGCTGGGTCGTCCTGCTCCTCATCACGTTGGCCTCGATCCACCAGGGATCGGAAACCACTGCCGCAAAGATCGACACATTCTCCCGGCAGGTCTGGGTGAATGATATCGGATGAGTAAAGCCTGTCGGTTTCTGAACTTGGTCGGCGGTATTTCTTTCTTAGACGCGGATATCTTTGCAACGCCGTCTCAATGCTTTCATTCAGCTGGTGTCCTTTCCTCTCATACTTGGCCTTGAGCGCGTTTATCGCTGTCAAAAGAAATGGCGGCGGCTTGTTCAAGGACCCTGTTGTTTGGAAAGGAAGTCCCTGAGTCTCTTTACCGTAGTCATACTGGAAGACGCCACGAGTGTTGACGACGATATCGCCCAGACGAATATCGTGCTTGGCACTTGGTGCACCACCACCAATCCCAACCATGAGCCCAAAACGAATGTTTGGAAAGCTGTGTAGTATATCTCTTGCTACAGTTGCGGCGGCTGTAGTACCATACTCGGACTCTGGCATAACAGCTACGACAACATTGTGCTTCCCAATTCTCCCCAAGGCATAGTTATTGTTGTCGCAATCCGCGATACTCTCGAGATCGTCATGCTCTTCGTCAAACAAGGCTTGCGCAGCAACAAACTCAGTGCTGATGGCACAGATCCAGCCGATAGTATACTTGTCGGGATCAGACATGTTACAAGTGCTACCGTATGGCCGGATTGTATGGAGACGGTATGTAAGAGAGGAAATTCATAGGACAGAGATTCCTATGGACTTGAAAACTGTGATGACAACCAGGCTCTGACGTGTCAGAATCTCATTGGATTTCATTGGTGAGTGTTACACAAGGTGCACTGCCTTCAAAGCTGGTGACCACAACAACCCTGCCCGTCTATACTACTTGTTGTCACAGCTCTTGGCGATTAGGAAAAGTGTCACGTGTGGTACAATACATCTTCCACAAAAGGTACCTACTTATCATTCCCAGCGGGGACAGGAATCGAAACATAAATCTAAGTCAATTGATCATCTCAAGTCAGATCTAGTAAAGGAAATTCTTATTGTCCAGGATAAGAGCCCCCCAGCCTAGTGTCATACTGCTCCACGGTTCGAACAGGTTGACCAGTTCCGGACCTATACCACGGATCATTGTTTCTATCATAGCGAAGTTCTTCTGGTGAAAAGTCCTTATAGCCTTCCAAGTGGCAAATGTGATGGTGGCGCGAAGTGCCTTCGTGCGAAAGCAAGTCCATATATGGCGGACCGAACGTCATCTTTGTGATTGCTTTCTTGGTAAACACTGGGCGCTGCTGTTTTGGTTCACCTGGAAGATTCGGTAGAGTGTTAGTCGAAGCCGAATCCTCGTGGAAGTTGGAGAAGCGGCAAACCCACAGATGAACTAACTCTTTGTCACGCTGGACCCTCCGCCAAAAAGTGAAGAAGGCTGCTGTTGTTGCTGTTGTGGTTGACTGACTGTCGTTGCTCTCCCAAAGATTGTTCCGGTCCCTGACAGAGGCTGTTGTTGCTGTTGTGCTTGTGGTTGCTTAGCGACTGTCGGCGTTCCGCTACTGAAGAGTCCACCCGCTCCGGCCCCTGACAAAGGCTGTTGTGGTTGTTGTTGCTGAGCGACTGCCGGTCTTGTGTTCCCAAAGAGACCGCCAGCCGGGAATACAACTGAGGGTTGACCAGTAAGTGGACCAGCGGTTGCGGTCGGAGCTGGACTCGTTGCTGATGTCTTCGGTACCCACGCTTTCGCGAAAAGTGGTTCAGATGGACGCACACCGTCACCAGTAAAGGAGTAACCTTTGGTGGCCGAGGATGGAACTTGACTAGTTCTGTCACCAGCTGAGGCCGCGGTGCTAGGTTTGGAAGGTAGTTCTGAGGTATTCTTTGTGTTCGCAGCTGCTGGCATTGGACTCTGTGATTTCTGGACTGCGGGCTTCGAGGTCACTGCAGCTTTAGATGCTGTCTCGGGAGTTTTGGTAGGTTTGGATGACGGCAAGACTGTGTTTTCACTCTGTTAGCCTAGTCACAGAAACGGATGTGTCTCTCATACCTGCGAAAGCTCTGGGCCTGTATTTCCGGCATGTTTTCAGTCCGTCTCGGAGAATGTTGATCTCTGTATTCAAGAGATTTCGCCGAGACGTCGTTTCACTACGTTCGGCTGCAAGCTCCTCAAGTTGTTCCTCGGTCAAGCTGTCTACCTTTGTTGGTGTGAGGATGTCGGGTAAGCTATGAACAAGGCAGCTCTCGATGGCCAAATTGATGACATTGTCTGTGAATGTGCGTCTCGACATCTGTATCAGTTAGCATATTGTAAGAGCTTTCTATTGTCTTGGATGCTTACCTCGTAGTATGTCAGCATCATGTCAATGATCTTATCAGTGCCGAATTCTTCCGTTCGTGAGTTGTGGTTGAGATCCATAGCTTTTGTTATCTTCTCAGGCGTAAACTTGTTGTTGGATGCTTCGTTGAAGAACTCTGGGTGCTGATTCTCCAGCGTCTTGCAGATCTGGTTTGCGACTCGCTTTGTCGACTTTTGAGACAAGGCGCGGTAAAACTCGATATCCACAGGAAGTGAGTAGCCCGTAAGATAAGGCCAAAGTAATTCTTCAATCTTTTGGTGTAGCAACTCTTCTTTCTCTTCGAACCATGGGTCCACATGGGTTGCCAATATGGCCTCTGTAGTAGAGTTATTCTGTGGGGATCCTACTACATGCCTGAACAGCTGATCAACAAAGGCTCTCGCAATTGAGATGACAGTGTTTATATGAAACTCGGCAATTTCTTTCCACGGAGCTGCTTGGTTCTTGAACAGCTGCATAGCAAGATCCGCATTCGGAGAGCCTGGGAACTCGCGACCTTGATTTGCAGCTGCTTTGCTCTCGAGCTCGATGCTCAGATCTTCGATGGTGATCTTTTCAGGCTCTGGAAACTCGTAAGGATAAGTTTCAAGAAACCTTGCAAGATATTCGGGGAGACTATTCTCCTCAGACTCTTCGTCGTCTGAAGCGACAATGCTTTGGTTGAACCCTTTAGTTCTCAGGATGTGGTCGAAAACTCGGTTAAGGTTCCGGAGCAGTGCTCGAAATTTCAGACCCTCGTCCTCGAGACTGCCGAAAAAGGGGTCATTGTATCGCCCGTTGCACCCGTCTCTTGCCAAACGTTGGAATTCACCGGCAATAGTAAGCATGTACGACCTCCGCTCTTTGGGACTAGACCTTGCAGTTCCCAGCCGAGTGAGCTCCTCCTGCCTCTCCCTAAGCTTTGTTTCCATGTCCCCAATAACTCCAGGGAGACTATTTCGGATGTGGTTGAACAGGACTCCGCTGAGCTTTATACGGAAATTGTCAATGCCGAGGTCCTCTTTGGGAATGGTAGCCCAAAGCCCTGTTTTGAAGAACGACTTCTCAACCTCATCACGGGTCTCGAGGCTCTTTTCGTCTTCTCCTCTGTTCCTAAGGACGTGCCATCCAAGCTGTAGCTTGTGTGCGCTCTCTTGGTTCTTGGCGGCCATGATGTGTTCTTTTGCATTCGCGGTGAGCGCAAGGTCTGGCTTTGTGATGACTCCGATGGTCCTTTGTCTTTGTGGGTCTATAACCTTTGCCTTTTGCAGAGCTACATGGCTGGCCAGATTGACATTGGCAGCGATTACCACAAGGATAATGCTATTCTTCTGCTTCATGTAGCTCTCCACCAACTGGTCCACGGTGTCTCTGCCATTTGAAGACTGATTGTGAGTATCTGCATGGTATAGGCCAGGAAGATCAACAAGGCTCAATGGGTAAATATTCGGGCCCTCAATTTCCAGGCGCAAAACATCTTTCGAGAAGTCATTTCCATCTTGCGAGATACCCATATGCTCTTTAGCTTCTTTGATGATTTCAGGAAGATCATCTTCGTGGAACTTGTTCCGCTGGAAAACTTTGGCTGGTTTCGACTTGTCTTCAAATCTGACGCTTGCGTCTATGCGAGTCTCGTTTGCATTGTGGAGAATCAGCTCCGTCGCGAATCGCGTGCAAAGACTGCCATCAACGGGAAATCGAATGTGGGAAATGGCTTCAAGGACAGATGATTTGCCAGCGGACTGCTCGCCGACGACGATGATTTGGGGAAGATTGACGATTTTCCCGACGCCACATGCACTTAAGCCATCGCTGATCTCGTGCAGAGAGGTGGCTTCCTTAGTGTAGAGCTGTTTAAGAATGTCAGAATCGACTGAGACATCCATAATGTAGTGATTGATGAGTTGTGACAATTGAGGGTTTTGGAATGTAGGATATTGGTCAGCTGAGTCTAGATTCAGATGAGAACATATACCATCTTCTCAGCGAAAAGAACAGATCAAGGGATGACACTGCGGCTGAGTACCGCGTCGGCGCGTGTTCAGAGCGTGCTACTGCCCTCTTGTCGATACAGGGTCGTGTCGTTTCACCAATGCACTAGAAATTCAGCCTTTCCTAGTGGGTCTTAGCATCCGCTGGAACTTTCTGGTATTTTGCGAGTTTCTTTCACATCAAAATGATGAATGATATCGGGTCAGCTAGGAGGACTTTTTTTTAAGAAACAGTTCGTCGTTGCTCATAATTATTAAACAGATACCAACGAGCCGAGTCTACTCGCTGTGTTCCAGTATTCGTTGCAACTCAGGAATCATCTTACCCCTGCCTCAGCTCGCTGGGTTAATCGTCAATTGCCCGGTCAACAAACACCAGTCATGTTCTAGGAAGAAACGAAGGCTAGATGTGATAAGCCTTGCATACTCGAAATTGAAAGCTAAGGTACGTATCCTTTTCCCCCTTGTCTTATCTTTTCAATCTCAGTAATGACAACGCATCCTGTTGGCAGCGCGAGTGGTGGTGTGCGATGCGCTGGCCATTTACACTGCAATTTTAACTCTCTTCTAGACTACATACTATACTGCAATTTTGACCACGCCCCACGACTAGTCTAAATCATCTTTTTTCACTGCATTTTTAACCCGCACCCAACGACTACTATCCTTGTCAGCTAATCTTCAGAGCACTCTACTGGCTCCTCTTCATCATGTAGGGTAGGAGCGGCCTCCTTTTTTGTGCTGCATTTTCAACCCACGCCCAACGATTGTAGTTCTTGGCTGCTGATGTCGGGTACATTGCAGGGAAACATTTTCACTGCAATTTTAACCCACACCCAGATTGTTCCTACCTGCTAGACTTAGTAGTCTATGTTCAAGGCACGGTACCAGCCGGCAGCCCGAGACACCGACTTTCACTGCAATTTTAACCTTCGCCCTGCCACTACTTTTCTCGTCTGTTATCTAGATAGACCACAAACAGATTGGCCATACCTAACAATCACTTTGCCACAAAGCCGATACGTGATACTATTCGATGTGCTGTGGTCAAGACTCGTTTCTCCAGTAAATCTGCCTACATCTCTCGCAATCCATTCCATAGATTTCCAACATCCGTAAACTCAACTTCTTGCAACATCGACCACCAATTTGGAAACGGATCAGGTACAGACACAGAAGGATTCAGAACTGCGCTCACGGCTGGCACATCATTACCGTCCTCTCTCCTTGAAGAATTTCGATCTGCGTGACTGATCTGCTGTAGATGTTGGTCTGATCTATCCACAATACGATACTCGTGAATCGACTGATGCAAAGTCTCGAAATCAGCTCTGGATCGGCCTCTGTATCGTCCTTCGTCTTCCGTAGCCCTCTTGTACAGGAGGGATGAGTTTTGAATGGTTTTGATCTGCCCTTGTTAGTTTGGACCATCTCTCCTGGAAAACGAACTCACCCAACCACCTGCTAGCTCCCAGGCGTTCTGAAACTCTTCAAGATACTCTAGTCCCCAGTTCATCAGCTGCTCAGCCCTCGTACTCCGACCCAAATTCATTCTGGGGTATCGAAATACGTAGAGATTTAGAAAACATGCGGTGAAAGCACAAAATCCAGAGAAAGGCGTCATTAGCGGGATACCACACTCTGATGCTTCTTGAAGTAAGCAAGCGATTCGTTCTGCCGCGCCGAACAACTCTCTGGCACTTTCGTCCCACCAACCTGGCGGTGCTTCTGCTTCTAGGAGTGGTGGGTCCACAGGGCCTCGAGGTGTCATATTTCCAATAGGTAAGAAGGGGAAGTATTCTCGATGAAGCATGATGGTACTAAGACATTGTTAACATATGCCTCGTCGATGCATGGTGGGTATTTACGTCAGGTAGTAGAGCATGTTGAGATAGATAAACGATTCACCGTGACCGAGCGTCATGTGCACAACGACACTATGCTGCGGATACCAAAGCCTCTCATGTTGACTCTTCCTCCACTCTTCTAACCGGCTTCGGCACTGATACCAGGGCGAGCCAGGAACCCAAGGGCAATTTTCAGCCGCACACATACCCGGTGCGCATCGTCCATTGTTAAACACAAAAGACATGGCTTGAGCATAAATGTCAAATCCAAGCGCTATTGACTCAAATCCCTGTGCAAGACCGGACAAATCGCCTGCACTGTAGTTCAGCGACGTAGCGTCGAAGCCAAAGGCGAAGTCTGTGTAGTTGAGTGGTCGAGGCACTTTGAGTTTTTGCATTTCTGACATTGGAAGCATACGCGGATTGTATGTACCCGAGTTGATGGTGCAGTCCATGATGAAGCAAGCCCAATATGTTCGTGACTCGACGGCGACGGTCATGGCGTCTGTGTCGCTATTTTGGGATACGTCAAGTGGATGAGGACTGACGCGTGAGCTGTGAAGAGATTGCATGATTCGTATCGCCATACCTGAATCTGTTAGAACGTGACGTTTTAGGTTGTGAATAACATACCGCAGTGCATCCAAGCTTTGTGATACTCACGCACACCCCATTCGTACAATGTCAAGATGAGCAAAGCCTGCACGACCTGTACTTTTGGCGGCTGGAGGATAGCATCAGACAAGGTACTCCATGCATACGTCGCGTACGATTCGCTACTCCTCAAACCTCTCAGCCAGTCTCCTGTGACTATAGAGCATTGCTTTCTTGTGATTGCAAGAGTCGTGGCGAGTAGTGCTTTGCCCTCTTTTGTCCGGACAGTCTGGTACTCTTTTATGAAAGACGAGGCTTGAAGGATTCTCAACTCGGGAAACTTGGCGGTGAATATGTTGAGAGCCTTTAATATGACACCCATGGGCAAGTTGGTGAGGTGCTCGTCCATAGTATCGAGTTCAGTCGTTTGTCTTGATGGTACAGGCGTTATTGGGCTCAGGACAGATGAGCTCGACACTAATGAAGAAGCTTCGTCGCCGCGTGGAGTCGAAGCTACTGATGCATTGTGAATTCTTCTTGCGACTTTCTTCGCAGATCGGACCTGGGGTCTTGTGAGTTCACAGCCAGAGGTTCTTAACCTGTCGCATCTCGAGCAAGGTGCAGTTCCATTGTGGACGCACTTGACCTTGGCTTTCCTTTTGGAGTAAAAGTTAAGAGTCAGCTTTCTTTCTAATTGGATACTAATCAGGGGAATTGAGTTACCGGCAGTGTTCGCAAGATAAACTGGAGCGCATATTTGGTATCTGGACGGGAAAGAATATGGTGGTCGGCTTTGAGATCAGGTCCAGAAAAAATCGGGTGATAGCGCCGGTCCTCGGAACTCGACTCCCAATCCCGAGTTCCGAGATAGGTGACGCTGAATTAATACTTGAAAACAATGAATCACGGAACCAGTTTCATCAGATGTTTAGATATTTTGATAATTTTTATTTAATATTATGCTTTTATAACTTCTCCAATCCTATTTTATATATATGTCATAGTCGCATTAATTTATTTGAGCTTGAGGACAGCCTTGCCGAAGTTCTTGCCCTCGAGCATACCAATGAAACCCTCAGCAGCGTTGTCGATACCCTCAGTAACAAAGAGCTTGGCCTTGACGCTGCCGTCGCCGAGCCACTTCTGGAGGTTCTCCTGGTGGTCCTTGTAGTACTTGGGACCGAACTGAGGGTGGGAGACGAGGAATCCCTCCATCTTGATCTGCTTGGCGATCAGGTTGATGAGACCCTTGACACCCTCACGCTTCTCGGCGGGGGTGTTGTACTCGGAGATGAGACCGCAGACGGGGACACGGCCACCGTTGTTCAAGCTGACAAGAGCAGCCTCGAGGTGCTCACCACCGACGTTCTCGAAGTAAATATCAATACCGTTGGGGGCAAGACGGGGAAGGGCATCCTTGGGGGACTCCTTCTTGTAGTTGAAACCAGCGTCGAAGCCGAGCTCCTTGGTGATGAAGTCGAGCTTGGCATCGTCACCGACGGAGCCGATAACAGTAAGACCCTCACGCTTAGCGACCTGGCCAACGATCTGGCCAACGGCACCGGCAGCGGAGCTAATGAAGATGGTCTCGCCCTTCTTGGGCTGACCGATCTCGTGGAGACCGGACCAGGCGGTGAGACCGGGCATACCCAGAGGGCCGAGGAAGAGGCCGAGGTCAAGGTTGTGAGGGTTCTGGATCTTGCGGATGTTGACCTTGGGGATGGTCTCCTTGTCGACGCGGACGTACTCAGCGATGGGGAGGTATCCGGTGACGAGGTCGCCCTCGGCGAACTCGGAGTTGTCGCTCTTGATGACCTTGCCCAGGGTGCCGTTGACGATGGCGTCGTTGATCTCAAAGGCGGGAGCGTATGACTTTACAGAGGTGTCGCGCATCTTGCCGCGCAGATAAGGGTCGAAAGAGGCATATTGGAGCTCAAGAACGAGACCGCCCTCGGGAGCAGTCTCGATATCGACGGGACGGTCCTCAATGACGAGGTGCTCACCGGCGACGGGAAGACCGGTGGGGATCTTCTTGTAAACGAGGGTCTTGTTTTGTGTCATATTGGCGGATTATATGTGTATGAGATTAAATGATGTGAAAGGTGAGAGTTGATTGAGATGGGGGTATATATGTATGTGTATGATATGGATGAGTATGAAGAATGAACGACGTCACTGAGCAGAGATGGCATCTATATATAACAAAGTGAGATGGAATTTACAGTGGTGCTGTAGAGTGTACCGCAGCCCACGTCAAAGTGGCGCGGTACACGTACCGAGGCTAATTGATGATTTGTAAGAAGGGAATAGAAGAGCATTGAAGTTTTTTTCTTTTAGGTGGTCTCAACAGTTACAAAAACGTCACTGCGTCGATCCACAAGGGTAGCGGTGATACTTCCCGAAGGGGCAATGACCTCATGAGTGGTGATGACATTCTCGAGGAGATGTGCTGAAAATTACAACGAATATCTTGATCATTTAACTGTAATTATCACAAGCAAATAGTCATGATGAAGATATGACGGTAACAATTGTTTACCTCAAAAAACATGGTCAGATCTTTATCGTGATTGCAATACAGTAAGAATCGAATCTCAAAAGGACAAGGGGTACATAACTAAAGTGCGGAGCGAAGAACGTGGCATCTCTTTCGGCTACTTTACTAAAAACGGACCAAGATTGACGGTGTGTGAATTTTGAGCCTCGGCGCGGCGTCCCCGTTTCTTTTGGTTCGTCGTGGAATTCTTTTTTTTTACAAAGCTTCTAGCGTTATCTATAGTAGTAAGCAGCAGCAAGCGGTATGCGCGAAGCAGCGAGGGGGGAAAGGAAGTCTTTGCATTAACGCCGATTGTGGATTCCCCCCGATCGTCAATGCACTGTATTTTTTGTTTTAGCCTTTCCAGCCGCCCTTAACCTGAACTTGATTCTATATCCGTGAAGAGGCGGAGAGGGGAGGAGAGAGAGAAAAAAGTTAGAATTCTTAGTCAGCTGACGAAACAGATTCAGGTTCTGCAGATGCTGTCACTCCACACGAGTCAAGCTTGTCGATGCCACGGCATTTGAGAAAAGAATGATGTCGATTTGCCATTCACTACGAAAATTTGCCATGTTGATGTGTTGAAATCTGCATGTAACATACAATTGCCACTACTCCAAGATTGTCGTCACTCAACCAAATGATTGCCTCAATTGTTTTCGGCATATTTACCCTACAGCACTTACTCTGAGATTGAGGATACAAAAATAAGCAACCCAACAGGCCTTAACTAAGTAGCATAAATTGACCTGTTTATCTCGTCTCTTATGCCTGTAGGGGCCAATTTTCCAATACCGGTGGTTGTGTACCTCATCTAGTGGGTGGCAGAAAAAATGACCTCTAAGCTTTAGGATACAAAAATAAATGAACTAAGCCTCTGGTCTAAATGCCATAAACTGACCTACTAGTTTTGTCATCCACTCATCGAGCGGCCATTTCTTCTGATACCCTGAGGCTCATCCAATACTTCCCCTATCACTCTAGCAGACTTGAAGCGGACCCGGGCGCGTCGAAAATGTCGTTGATTCATGAGCCATCTAGACTAGTCTAGTCAATAAAGCCTATGTATCTACTCTCATAGCCGTACACTGTACTTGGTTGGAGGACACCGCCGATGCAAGATCAACTCTACCATAATCTCCTAGACCACCAGTTCTAGCTCGTGCAGCAGCTTTCGGTTATTTTCAATTGCCAAGATAAATTGAATTCTAGCATCCACCGTCAACTTGTCCATACCTTGATCAGTATGATTGTTTTGCTCGTAAGCGCTGGCAGCGTTCTTGGACAGAAGAAGCATATTGTCGTAGGCATATGGAACAGCCCAATGGTACTCCGGGTTATCATAAGGTCCCTCTGCGAGCGTAATTCCTGTCACTCGTTCGAGGCGCGCAACAAGTTGTCCAACGATAGCTGGTCCAACGATAGCTGACGCCGATTGTTGTGGCACTTGGTTCGGCACCATTGGATTTGAAACAAAGTTGTGTAGAGCTTCAACGTCGTCGAGGGACTGTCTCCTCCACTGCATCATTTGGTCCAAGAATTCAGATAGAACCCGCACGTTCCACTGGCCCAGACGGCTTCTTTCGCTTTGTCGTGTGAGCCATTCACGATATGCCAACTTCCAAACGTGATGGGTGACCGGATACTTGAGTAGTATGGGTCCTATTTCAGACATCTGTTTGCTTGTAACCTCCACTCCTGACTTCATCAACCAAATAGCGATATCTGGTTGACATAGCGCCTGAAACAGTTCCTCCATTGTGGTTTCGGCCGGCATGAATCCATCGCTCTCCTTGCCCAGTGACTTGAGTTTGAGTAGTCCGTCGATATCGAGAGTCAAGCTACTCAGCTGGGTTTTTGACCTTTCCAGCAATATCCATTTCATTCGTCGGTATTGTTTTCGCCTGTGTAGAGTTGGGTCGATGGGCGCCTGCATATCCCAGGCTGGGAATAACTCGTAGGAATTGTTCAAGTCCATCATGTCGATTGATATGTTTATTGATGCCGATGCCGATGCCGATGGTGTTGATGCAGATGAACCGCGATGATGGTGACTGTGGTAAAGTTGAGTAAAAAAAAGTGGTGATTCCCTCCGTGGCTGTCCCTTTCGTGCACGGTTGATAGGACCCGGGGAAAGTGCAGGATGGTTTTGGGAAGGACGAGTTGGTTGGTTCTCTCATACTTCCAACGGCGACATTTCTGATTTGGAGGCGAAGTAGCATCCATTTGGTCTTTCCTTGCCCTTCCATACCCAGTCAGGTGCATCACATAAAAACCGGTACTGATTTAGTGGCTGACAAAAGTATTAGATCAATTTTAGTGAGTATAGCCTAAGAGAGTGCTAATATTTTCGTCTGGTTTGTATCAAGTTTTTTTTGCGGCCCGCCTGCCAGTGAAGTCTCGTGGCCTTTGAATGCCCTTGCTGTAGAATATACATCTCTCAGCTCTTGCTGAGACTGTTTGAAAGTGACTGCCATCCTTCAGGGTGCCAGAAAAATTGATCGCTATGAGCATAAGGGACGAAATAAGTATGCCAGTTTATACTACTAAGATCAGACCTTTAGGCTGTTTGCCAACTTTTCTGGAACCCAGTAGGCATGAAGGGAGAACAATTGCCCGCTGGAAGCATGGGTGACGAAATTGGTATGTAAGCTTGTGCTGCTTATACCAGACTCCCCGAGTCGCTTATTTTTGTACCTTTGAAAGTTGGAGGCTAACCGTTATTATCCACAGCTTTATCTTGCCCCGCGGAAACATGCCTTTTTCGTCATGACCTTCAGATACCACAAGCCATATCCTCCACGCCCAGTTCTGTTTTCAAAAAAACAAATCAATCTCTTCCTGAATCCTCTTGAATAATCCACTTTCCTTTCTCGTCACTCTCTATTCTACAATTTGTGTTTCTGCTCAAATGCCCAAATTACAAGGTTCAATTGGCGGTGGCAAGGTAGAACGAACAAGGACCTTTACAGGCTGCCGTACCTGTCGAAGCAGACACGCCAAATGCGATGAGGCTCAGCCTGAATGCGGCACGTGCCATCGTCTGGGGTTGGTCTGTGGAGGATACGGGGCGAGGCTGTTTTGGATCACGGATGATGCTGTCAGGCCCGAGTTGCAGCAGAGCCATCGGGGTTCCGAGTATCGGTATCCACTCTTCTCCGGCATGTCTACCGATCATACTATGATATGTGGATTTGGAGCTAACTGTTGGAGTAGAGAATCAGCGCAAGTTGATGAGCGATGAGCTCTCCCAGAGCCTGGAGAGAAGAACTGCGGCGTCGCTTCTAGCAGACATCGACTCGGCTGGCGAGAAGATGGCTGTCGATAATTCTGGCTCAGTTTTGATCAAAGGCCCCTTCGGAGTGTTTCAATCAACTAGAAATGAACAGTCAGTATCTCCCCTTGATACTATCGAGTGTTCTCCGGGTACAAACACCGACGATACCTTCATGAGTATGTATCCCGAAACAGAGGGCCTTATTGAGGACATTCAACGGTCCGACTGGCCCGACCAACTTCCTATGGATGACATAGATGTCTCTGCTACATCACTAGATCCGCACTTTGAGATCGTCGAAGATCAAGTACATGACTCGTCAATGATGAGCTTCTTCATGGATGACCATGTAGGTGCTGAAGGACTAGCGCTTTTCAGCCCCGGATTTCTGTCGCAGGTCATGGGACCTACTGAGCCAGAACAAGAACCAGAATTAGACGAGAATCTCGATCCAGAACTTATCACTGATGTAATCCCGTTCCCGAGAGAAGTACCACGCAGCAGCGGAGGTATACCGGAAGAAGCAGAACATCTACTCAGACACTATAGACAAAACATGACAGGTCGCTCAACGATGCAGGCAAAGCGCAAATCACCCTGGGAAATTATCTTCCTCCCATGTGCACTCGAGACCTTTGCAGAGCTGTCACTCTGGAATGAAGCGTCTCATACTCGTTCGTCAATATTCTATACACTTCTCGCCCACAGTGCCCTTCAACTTCACATCTCACAAGGATCAGTTTCCAAATGGAAGGAAGTTGGATTGAAGAATCACGAAAGAGCACAGAGTCACTTGAGACAGGCCCTTCAGCAGGAGATGTTTGGACCCAAGCAAGCTAGCTATAAAGAGCTTTTGATGGCTATTCTAGCTATGGCTATGACTTCGGTAGGTCAAGCTCTCACTCTTGTTACCCAGATAAATACTAACAGAATCAGCTCCACAGTGGTACCCGTGCCTTTAGAATATTTCTGCTCGACGCAGAACGTCTCATTCGTCTGAGAGGCCTGGTCAACCAAAACCCCTTCAAGGCACGCCTTTTACACCACATGTACACCCACCTACGCATCATTGCAGAAAGCATGTCTCTTTGCACAGAAGCACTCGCCGAGAACGAAACATGCGAAAACCAAGTCCAAGATCTCAGTCGGACGTTCCGTATCACAGAAGCGGGTTTGAACATTGGTCTTGATCCGGCAGAGGAAAAGACGGACGATATAGGCTACAACGATATTCACTTAGAAGTCCAAGGGCGTTGGAACCACACGTTGTATCCTGTCATATACGGCATTCCAGAGAGTCTGATGACACTCTTGAGTCAGACCGTTTCTCTCTCGAATGAAAAGGCTCGTCTGGAGAATGTGGCGCGGTGCAATCCTGTTATATCAGATGCACTGGCAAAGCATACCAAAACACTAGAGAGCAGAATATGGGCCTGGCCTTCTACACTAGACTCTACAGGACCCATTGAAGTATCGTCTAGAACAACAGCAGACCACGACCTCGCCACACAACCCCAAATCCGCTCAATGACACTTGCCATCCACCAAGCGTTAGTGATCTACTTCTACCGACGAGTCTACGATATAAACGCCATGATTCTCCAGGATCTTGTCCGCAAGACGCTAGATTATCTAGAGCCTTGCTTGAGCGAACTGATCGATGAGCAAGACTTTGCGACGAGTTTGGCGTGGCCTGCTTTTGTAGCGGGCTGTGAAGCTGTGACGCCTGAGTTGCAGGAGAGAGCGTTGACGTGTCTAGGAGTGACGGATGGAAAGGGGGTTTACTTTACGCCTAAACCTGCAAAAGTGATTGTGCCGTTGATTTGGGAGGGGAGGAAGAAGTCTGGGGATTGGAGTGCGAGTTGGCAGAGTCTTGTGCTCGATGGGTTGGAGTAGATAGATTCTTGGCTGTGATGAAGGTAGCAGTGGCTTTGATGAAAGACAGTCTACGAGGGTGATAAACATTTTGTATTCTTCCGCTGCGACGTCATGATCAGAGGTTGCTGTACTGCGCCTTGGTGTTCCCCTCGATATCGGATTTATTGGCGCTAATACCCCTGGCTTTATACCCGTTTCAGACAAAGGTGGTTCGGGGTGACTGGGAGGAGGGCATGGCGCTGCGGGAGATGTCATCTTAAACTCTTGAATGATAACAAGATATGCGAACTGGAATAAGGTCCAGTTTGCTTAGAAAAGACACAGGTTTGCTTAGATTTGGGATCCAACTGATTTTCAAACCCAGCTTGAATTTGCGTGAGGCCAGCTAACCTGGCCATTCAGCGTTAATACATAAGCGCTCAGAACTTCTAATGCCTAACTTCTAAGGTGATCTTGCGGGACTTTCAACTTCTTCTCAGCCTCGAAATTCTTTTCGTTGCCAACTCATAATCCCGCATAAATTAACGTTTATCATGGGACAAAGAACGCTACCACTAAGAAATCTTCGCACAGATGCGACCTACCTCGCAGTCATGTCAGGCCACTTAGCTTCATTCTCTACTCTCGCACTACTTTCTCTTACTGTAAGTGCCTTTCTGAGGTCAATGGTCTCCAAGCTGATTGGGATGATTGGGCTGATTGGGCTGCTCAGTGGTTGTGCTTCTTTATCCAGTTCGGTGGTACTGCGGAAGTTACGAATCACGTACTGGGACATAAGCTTTACCAATTAGCAAGCCCGGAATCGTCTGAACCCTGTGTTGAGTATGATGTATTCCTGTATTTGATGGCATTTACGATAATTTAACATGACCCCAGTATTGTCGCAGTCTATGGGCTTGATGGGCACTGGAGGAGATCCTGGACTGCCAGCAATGATGTGTTTTGGCTTCAGGATCTCCTGCCTTCGCAAATTCCCTGTGCTCGAATATTTTCTTACAGCCATGATTCGAGAACTCGTGGGAGTGAGACACCGCTCGACTGGGATGTCTCTGACCATGCGAAGGCGCTTTTGACTACACTAAGTACCGAGCGTCGCTTGACTCAGGTGATTTAATTAGTGGCCTTTGGGACAATGGATCTGATAAGTAATTGGCAGACTGAGAGGACTCCGATCGTGTTTATCGGGCACAGTCTTGGGGGGATTATCTTGAAGGCTGTGGGTTCATCCAAGATAAATTCACCGCAAACTAACTAATATACTAACGAATGTAGGCTCTAGTGGAGGCTGAACTAGCCCGCGTTGGTCACTTGGAGCATTTCAAAGCCATTAAACTCTCAACCTATGCCGTAATGTTTCTAGGAACACCTCATCAAGGAGGCGAAGGAATTCCTCTTGCCAAGGTCCTTGGGCAAATATTTTCCATTGTTAGCTATACTAACGATAAGATTCTGAGCAAAATGGAGCGAAACTCAGAATGGCTACAAGAGCTACAATCAGATTACAATGCTATTAGTCAGGAATTTGAGACTATCTTTTTCTACGAGACTATGAAGATGGATGTGGGAATCAAGAGCTTGCTTATAAGATTCTAACCTAAAACGGTATCAAATATGCTAATTTGCCTCTAGATCGTGCCAAAAGACTCGGCAGTTGTATCAGGGGCAAGGAATTCAGACAAAATCCCATTGATTGCGGATCATTCCTCCATGGCGAAGTTTGCAACAAGCGAAGACGATGCTTTCAAAACGATCTTGAAGCAACTGCGTATATATGTCAATGTTGCTAAGCCCAAGATTGATGATAATTGGAAGGATTGGGAGTGGAGGAATGGTATTAATCCCTTCCTTACTCCGCTGTATTAGACTAACTGGAATTCCGCAAAGGTCCCCGAGTAACACAGATGCAGCAGCCAAGGGTTAACCAAGATGGCAAGGAATTCTCCTTGGGTATAGTCCCAAGTATCGCACGGAATGAATATTTTACTGGACGCGACGAAATACTCAGAAGCCTCAAAAAGAAGCTCCCAACGCCAATGCACAGTGCAAGTCTGAATCTGGTGGTACTCTATGGAGCAGGCGGCATTGGCAAGACGCAGATTGCTACCGAGTATATGCATAGATATTTTGCCGACTATACATCACTATTCTGGATTGATGGATCCCGTAACTACACTGCTGCCACCGATATACGCAATTGCCTCAAAAAGCTTCAACGACACTACGAGGATCATGGTCTGCGCGATAGGCCCTGGTACAACCACATTAAAGAATCCTTGGCCCCACGATTCGACGGTCATCGAATTAGGGCACAACAGTCTCCTTCAGGTTCTATTTCAGACGCCAGCGACCAGGAACTACGGGAGATGTTCCTGACATGGCTCTCATCTGATGGAAACTGTGGCTGGCTCATGATAATCGACAACGCCGACGACCTTGATAGTTTTGACTTTCGAGATTGGCTCCCATCAACATTGTGTGGTTCCATCATCATGACATCTCGCAGAAGAGATCTTGCTATCCATTGGAACTCCATCGAAGTAGACGGAATGACTATTGACGAATCAATCCAGCTTTTGAACAAGAGTAGCCATGCTGTTCCCACTAGGCATACTGCACGAGGTACGCTTTGAAGATCTTTCAGTCTGTCTGACACAAGCTAACCATAGCGTATAGAGTGGAATAGCTCATTGGACCTAGTAAGAGAGCTAGGGTATCTTCCCCTTGCTATCTCGCAAGCAGGGGATCATATTGCAATGACCAAGGTCGACTCCCCGGTGTCTTATTATTTGTTCCACTACCGCAGACACCCAAAACAGTCATTCGCTAGAAAAGACATATACCATCCCGGAGAATCTACCAAGGAAACTGTTTGGACAACCTGGGAGATATCTTATGAAGCAGTTCGAGAAAGGAGCCCTCTAGCCGCTGAGCTATTGTCACTTTGCGGCTTTCTAAGCCCGAGATCGATCACTGCGCTGTTGTTTGTTGGCCAAAGCTCCACAGGTAACTAAGAACCACTTTACTCTGAGTCTCGAGCTTACATTCATACAGAATTTGAGATTTATCAGGCTTTCAGAATTCTCAGTTCCTACTCATTTTTAAAGCCGTTAGACAGCTGGCAGCACCTCCAACGGGCATACACTATCCACCCTCTTATACATTTCTGGATAAGGCACAGGATGGATATCGAGAGCCAAAAGGCCATGGCACGACAGACCGCTGAGCTTTTACGAGCGTACAACGAATGGATGAAGATGGATGTACAGCGCTCGAATAACCCACCTCCTAGTCTTCATGTCAAGCACCTGCTATCGATATACGAAGAGCTATATCCTTGCAACACTCACCCGTCCGAAATCATCAATGTCCAAGGTCGACCTCAGGAGGTAGTCATTCGCAATGTATCACAAGACTACTCGATTGCCCCCTTTACTGAAGGTTGGGTACTAAGGCTTCGGGGGTGGATGGTCGACTTTTATTTCTTTGTCAAAGCAGCCTACCAATCACGCGAAGACTACGGGCACGCTGACTACAAACTTATTTATTCCCTTCGCCAGAGCACAGTTGGACTTAGCGCCGACACCATGGACTGGATTTTGTGTCAAGCGCTCAAATCATACCCACCAAAGCACCCACGCATACTAGAGATGATCGGAAACTATGCCTTCAGCATGTCTAGAGACTCTGGAACTTCCGATAAAGATGTGTCTTGGTATTGGTGGCTTCTTTTAGCAAGGATTCAGGTCTTGGGCCCAAGCCACCCAGCAACGGCTGGGGCATACCTTGGAATTGGCATAGCATTCACAGACTGCGAAGAAGCCTTAGTAGCACAATTAAAAGCTTGCAACACCAGAATTGCCGCACTTGGATATGATGACATCCTAACACACAACGCAATCAGAGAATTCGCTTCCACATTTCATGCTTGCCGTTATACTACAGCCGCACGCAAGAACATACTATCACCAATTAGTGAGTTGATTGAAGCACGAGGAATTGAAATGGCGAATGAGATTATCGGGGTTCAATTCGTTGTTTTCTATCATATGCTACTAGCTATGAACCAGGATATTGAGTTGCCTAAACCCATGCCAACGACTTGGGCGTCATTTTTTACAATGCTTGAGGCCCTTTTCGATTTACTTCACTTTCTCGATACCAACAGTATGCACCGATTGAGCAGACAAGTCATTGATGCTTCTTCCAGTCTGAAGAAGCCATATCCATCATCTTGCAAAGAACACCAAGCTTGGATATCCGCACAGCCTTACCTTATTGGGATTTACCCAGATGATCATAGAACCAGCGAGTCTGAAAGTTTGATCTACTATCCCCCTCACGAGCTAGAAATGCATATCTCAAGTTATAGACAGAAACACTATTGGTCACGGGATGGATGGAATTGGAGGTTACTAATCCCTTTAGCCCATACAGCAGAGGAGTACTTCAAGTACCCTTTTGACTCGTCCTTTCTTTTGATAACTGATACCAAAAATGACCCTTCGGACCAGCGACCGTACTTCAAATGGTTCGATTTACTAGGGCCAATTCCATTGGAGGTCAGATTAAGTCTGGAAGATAGAAAAACGAGCCTTTACTTGTGCGTCTATATGCACAATCCGCAATTCCTCATCTCTCCCACAGATTTTGATTGGGAGTTTCGGAGATGCTCTCAGAGGTCTTATATCTGCCAAGATGAACTCTGCCACGATCGGCTGACTGTCTTACTGATTTTAATGGGAAAACTAAATCTCGAGGGTAAACCCAATCTTCTGGACCTACGAATGGGAAACTGAAGTGAGACGGAGGTCGCCTATCTTAGAGTCGGGCATAATTGCTGGTACTTGATGTAAGAGATGAGGAACCGGACGAAGGACAGGCTTGAACCTAGTGATGGTAGGCATACTACATAATACATCCATATATACCTCACTTGGCCCCTATATGGATATTTTGCGTGGCAGCTTGATAATCAGGCAGCATTTATCTACGGGTGCTAATTGGCAGCTATTACACACTCTTAAGCCAAACGGTTTGTGATTACGATGGATGTTTTGTTATTAGATTTCACTTTATGCAGCCTCATTAATGTTGCATTTCTGCTCATTAGCGAATGGACTTTGACGATAGTTGGTATTGGTATGGTTATTTCCAGTCTGAGTGTGTCTCCTTTCGCCTTATTACTCACACAATATCAGAAGGACATCGGGTTTAATAGGTAGCCTGAAAAGATGACTTTGCGTACAATCTAGACTGCAACATCGGATCCGTAAGATGTTTTTGCTGAACCGAAGCTATCCTGCAAAGGCTGGCGAGCACCTCACGATACGAGTTCAACATCTTCCACCCTACAAGGTCTTTCATCCGGTTTGAGTAAGACATTGTTGGGTCTAGTGTGGATCCTAGATTACGCGGCCGATCCATTGCTATCTAATGCTAGAGTAACAGACATGGTCCCTCGTACCCAACATGAGTATTATTCGCTCCTGCATAGGTATAATAAGCATGTCTGTTCATACTAGGCCGAAACCTATATCCCATGAAACACAAAAATTACTTAAAGATTCCAGAAAGCTTAGTCACAAAGACAACAGTAAATGTTATCGTCTGGCCAGCTCAGATTTTAACAATGTTGTTCTCGGACATGTTCAGGTAATCTCAATAGTAGCAGAGTCTGGCCCACCATTACCACCTGATTAGCTTTCAACAAAGATTATTACGATTAACGATAGGGGTTGTAGCTAAGAAGCACGGGCTAGGGTTAACAGCAAGTCTTACCAGACTTATACACGACGTTGGGCGTGTCCGAGATCGGTCCAGGTTAGCTGACAAGGCTTGGAACTCTTTGCCGACGGTTGCCGCCCACGCTGGTGTTAGCTTGACGGGAGGCTACAGTAACCTCATCTCAAGGTTGGTCCACCCTGCAAAGCTTCCCAACTTGGTTCTTGTAGCATTTGCCGGACCCTGAAAGCATGGGTTAGAGAGTCTGCATCTCAAGGGCCAATGACTTGACCATCCTGGTGAACGTAATATCGTAAGTCGAGTTCATATTTTTTCAACCTAAAGTTCTTCCCAGGACAACATTCTTAATGCAAGTCCAAACAAGTCCAGATGCCATAATCCACTACTGAAAACAAGACCAAACCCGGCAGTTCCGTGGCAAATTCTACGAGACCAAGCTAAAGCTCAAACTCCAGCTGTGCCCATCGAGGCCGCCAAAGTACCGGCCTTGCCTAGCCGCCTCCACCTAGCACAACAAGCTTTTAGCTCCCGCTGATCGGTCCAGACCAAGACGTCAGAATGGACATGCGAGTGATCTACCTATGACTTAACGGATGCAACTCTAGAATCTTGCTTTTGTGTGGATATCTGAAATATCCACCCTTCAATCTCGATATGATGAAAATGCTTTGAGAATGGCATCGAAGTGAAGCTATCAAAGGTTTAGAGCGAAGTGAAGGTTTATTATTGATAAAGTGACGCAACGTCTTTTTTGGAGAAGTGAATTAGCCTCGCCGTTGATGTATCGAAGCAGCACGTGAGATTTTGTCGTAGCTGATTAATGACGATATCTCGACAGAAGTGAATGTACTGAAAAGGGCTAGTTACAGGAAGCTTTATCAGATGCATCGAATCCTACCCGATACCGTCAGAGCCGTTAGATGGGCTACAGAGCAAGGCTAATCTTTGGGAATTCTTACAGTCACGGAAAAAAACAAATCTTTGTAACAGGATAATATATCTATTCTTCTACCTCGTAAAACATGAATGTATGCGCTCTAGATATTTTTCTCTCTGCCCTCTAAAATCATATGCATTGCTTTAAAAAACACAAAACAGACGCTGTCGCTTAAGTGGAATTGGAGTTATCGGCACAAGAGAAAGCGGACGAGCCACCATCAGCCTTGTATGAATCAATGATACTGACGATGGATCCATAAGTACCACCAATCATCAGGAAAGTACCCGACACAATGACAAAGATGCTGAAAGCAACCATGAGGTACCACTTAGTGTTGGGGTCACGCTTGCCCTTGGCCCAGTTGTCGTACAGCCACATGCAACCGTAGAGCTGGAACGACATCAGCGTACCCAAAAGGGCACCGACAAGAGACACAAGGCCACCAAAGACGGGGATGCCGGAGGCGATCAGGTAGGCGATGACGGTGGTGGTGAGAGTGCAGGCAATCCATGTTCCCCAGTGGACAGCGCTGTTGGATGCGAGATGCTTGGTTCCTCGGAGGAGACGAACAAAGACGTACTTTGCGGCGAAGTGAATGACGAGGACGGTTGTAGCCAAAAGACCAGGCAGAGAGATTCCATAGGCGATGCGCTTGATCAAGTGGCCGGCTGAACCGAGAGCGGGAGAGGCGACGTAAGATCCACAGTAAAGGTACACAACAATACCGATGACAAGGTAAGTGATAGTCACGCCAGCCTGGCAAACAATCAGAGAACGCGTGTAGTGCGCAGGGTTCTTCATCTCGGCGGCGATGGAGAAGAAACCAGGTGTACCAGCATAGGCAAAGATGAGCGATGAGATGGATGAGATAGCCTGGGTGAAGGATGGGTTGCCAACGACCTTCCAGTCGGACTTCCACTCGCCGTCTTGGGGCGCATCAGCAGGACGGTCCTGGATACCAACTGCGATGGTGACGGTGAAGATGGCGGTCATGATACAGACGAGACCGACCCAAGCGAGCATGCTGATGCGACCAAGGGTACGGACACTGGCGAGGAGGAAACCGCAAATGGCTGCGACAGCTACGAAAACTGCTGTGCAAGTGCCGTGGAGAGAGACAGCGTTGAGACCGATGGAAAGACCCAGCATACCAGAACCTGCAACGAAGATCCAGTCTAGGAATAATTAGTGAATGGATTCAGATCTAGTGAGGGAGGAGACATACACAAGCAAAAGGCGACGCCAAAGATCTCACGTCCGATGCGACCAAAGATGAGGTAACCCGCGTCGTCGATGCCGTATACTTGGGGATGGTTGCGCTTAAAGACACCAACCATGTAGTCGGACCATGTTGTGATTGCGGCGATAACGATGAGACAGATGATACCAGGGACGATTCCGAGGACGTCAAAGACAGCTGGGATGGACAGAACACCCAGACCAATCTGAGTCTTCATCATGAGGGCGACGGTGCCAATCCATCCGACCTGCAGAAGTAAGTAATGAGTCAATTGAAGGCGTGTGAGATGTCACTTACAGCGCGGTAGTTGGGACCTTCATCGGTGATATCACCAAAGACATCATCGTGAACCTGGGCTCCAGCGATGGAAGGAGTGTTATTTAGACCATCATTCTCCAAGTCGCGCTTGAGATCCTTCTCAGCGAGGTTGTTATCGTGGTGTGACATTTTGTTGTCGTCGGTTGTAAAAGGGCAAAGTCAATTGACCAATAGACGAACTAACAAATCTTGACTAGACAACTCAATGATTGAAGAGTTGAATAGTATTTGTGAGATAGAGAGAGAGGAATGGGGGAGAAAGAGACGAAAGAGAGGGAGGAGGTGAAGATAGATGAAGAGAATGAGTGAGTGGAATGTGGAGGAGATGATCGAAATCTGGGGATAGTGGGCTGAACTTATACAAAAGATGATCCATTTCGGACATTATGGGAAAAGAGCTCTGACCCTGTCATGCCATGGTACAGTATGTCATGAGAGTTAGACCGAACCAAAGCATGGAGTGCTAAAAGGTTTTGCCCCCCCTAGTCGCAGCGACCATAAAACCACGCTATGGAGTCGATCCCCGTGTTGTTTTATCCATACAGGGTTAGTCGATTGCCTTCCCCCAAGTGATACTGTGCACCAAGAAAACCTGCAAGGAAGGTTATATCTATTTGCCCCCCTACAGTTCGCTGTGCCCGAGATAGTAGAACCAGGTCTTGCTTATCTGTGGTTGGTATAGCGCGTGTCTGGGAACAAAATGTGGAGAGGAAAGGCATATCCTCAGTCTTGGATGATTGTATGTACAGTGGTTTCTTTGATTGCAGAGGATATGAGCTTGGCATCTGAACTATCACTGTTTCCCCCATGGGGAAGGACGATGAAATCGTGGAGAAAGAGGGTCTTTTGTCTAACGATTCCACAGAAGATGAAGCAAAAGGACAAGGACAAAGGTAACTATCACGTAAAAGAAACCAAGGGCAGTGCAAACAGAGCAAAAAAAGAAGCCTGAGCGATGACGTTTGTTGTGTTCCACTTTGTTTGGATGGGCTTAACTTTCTTCAGCGAGTCAAGGTCTCCAAGTCTCACTCTCTTCTCCACAACCCAAGTACGTACAGTTTCTTACTCGTCAGAGGCTGAGTTTCCATTACCTACAGCAATTTCTTACCCCATTATTTTCCTTTTACCCCAGTAACTAAAAAAAAATCGGGACACGATCCGGTCGGCGACTCTCCAAAGTTATGGAGAAAGACCCCAAACATTCCGTAACGCGATGCGACGAATAAAGAGCCATTGTCTATGACACGATATCCTCTTTTTTGTGGGAATCAAGCGGCCTTTAATTACATTCAATGTTGCCATGATTCCAATACGCGAGGTTCCTGTCGCGTTCAGCGCTGATAAAAGGGAACGCTTCTCTCTCTCACTTCTGACCACGAAATTGGAGATTTGTTTGGAGATAGATACCTTTTGCCTGTTCTCCCGGGAATGCCGAGAGACAGGCAAAAACTCTTCCTCGGCAGACACACAGGTGAGGCTGTCGAACTCCAATTCACCCGTAAGCAGTATCCTTCTGGAACGAATTATTTCGCGCATACGCGTTACGGTTGGTCAATGTCAACCATGATCCCCTGTACAGTTACATTTAACCAATTCGGGGTTACTTACTTGCCCCTGTAGACTAAGGGTTAGGGGGTTTTCCCTGATTGCGCGACCCGATGGTATCCCATCGGGAAACCCTCCGCGAGTCGTTATCAGTCATGACCATCTATCTGGCTTGTGCACGAAGGGGGTATTGACGGCGAGAGTTTAGATTGACGAGGCATTTTTACCTTTATCTAAAACTGACACTCTAAACGTGACGTTGATAACGGCAATCGTCGGGACGGTAGATGAAACGAATCCAATGCATTCCCCAGTTTATCGTTCAGCCGCCGTCAGCCTGTCCAAAGGCTACGCAACCAGTGGAACCGGTTCCGATAACGGTAGTAGACAGACGGAAGCGCCGATAGTAACACCAACGGGTGACGTTCCGTAAAGACACACACAACATCCTGATATTGTTCGACTATCTGATTGAGGAATTCATGCTTCGTATTATAATGTCCAGATATGAGTATAGCTGCATACACGGGCCATGTTCCGATGGCTTGAGCACGGTATCATGCACATAATTCCCTCGTAGCTTTTCGTTAGGTAATATTGCATTATTTCTCGCGATCTGGCCTGATTATAAGCAGGGTCTGTTCTCTCTCAAGGGTCTGCCTAATTGTCACGACACGAGCCTTTCATTGATTGTGTGATCATGGCACGGATAGCTTTGGTCTTTAACGCACGTGTTTCTGATGATCTGCAGTGTCATCACTGCTTCCTGAGTCTAGACTTGGCTCCAGTGGCTGTGCAAGTCCGTGAGAGGTTGTCTCGTAACATAGTACGATCCATACTGACCCATACGATGTGTTGTGCTTTGGTGGAGTCGGCATCATGTGGAGTTGGGACAGCCGAGTGATGGCGAGCCTCGTTGGACTCATCCCAGTAAAGACCCTTGGTTCGCCGTCTCAAACCTCCATCCATGAGTATCAATCTTAACTTCCCTACGCAACTGCTATAGATTATTATATCAGCTAGAAGTGTCACACAGCAATCTGGCCACACGGTTCAGAATAGTATGTCAAGCAGGATCAACCCAAGTACTTGACCTCCTTACCCTCCTTTCCTCAAAGACAACTTCATTATCTCACCTTCTACATATATTATCAACGAAGTCACACAACACCTCAGCCTTTCACGAGTAAACCCCCTATTACTATCAGACCGGCGATTGACACATTTTTTCATTTGATTGCGTTTACAAAACAGGCATGTAGATGGAGATGCCAAGAGCCAAGGGATCGATGTCGGGGTCCAGATCCGAACTTCTTGGCCTCCACGTTTCCCCAGGTCATCATTGTCTGGGCGTTGATCCACTCTATCTCTTTCATAATCATGCACAGACATTGATAAACTATCTTAGAGGAAACTTTCCGCGACGATCTACGAAATCTAGATTGTTCAGGGGCGTGGCAATTTTGACGTGTCAAGATTTGTAACTTATCTGCTGCTTAAAGTATTACTTACACATGGCAATCACTAATGAAGGCGAAAATAAAAAGAAGATAAGTACCAAAGGGCAGTGAACTCTGTAACGCCGTGATTTTTCCATAAATTTGAATGACGATAGCGCGTTGCCAAAGAGGTAATTAGGTAGCGTAGCTTCCTATTTGTAGTTTAGCTGAGTATTTTCCAGAGGATCAATAAATCAACAGAAACCTCTATTCTATCAATGATCAAGTCTAGATGATATAGGAAGTGATCAATGAGGCATGACCCTATAACCTGCCCTGATCCTGGTGTCATCGTCGCTCACCTTCAAAGATAATTGCAATATCACCCTCAGCATTGGCAGTACAATGAACAATGTGTGAACTTATAGTATTACCATGAGTCTATAACATCATTACTAAAATCCTGAAGGAATACGATTACGCTATAGATTTACTTCTGAATTGTTCAATGAGTAAAAAGGTCGAAGTTATAAACAAGCAAGCAAATTATCTCACTAGACGTATCAATTCTTAATTCGCCCAATCCACCGCCGACACACGATTGTCAACGGAAAGAATGATTACAAAGTTCATATTTGCCTATTTTACTATTTTTGAATCTATAACAGATACACTCTCATCATGCATTAATCTAAGCCAACGTAACACCAGCATCCTTGAGAAGCTGCGCCAACTCATCCCTCTCCTTACCCTCCAGGAGCTCAAATGGCTTCCTCAAACCACCAGTCTTGAAGCCCTGCAACTCAAGACCCGTCTTGATACCAGCTCCATAATGGTGAGCTTCAAGGAACTTGCACACGGGAAAGATCTTGCTCCACAGCTCACGGCCCTTCTTAAGATCACCGTCAACAGCGATGGCGTTCCACAGCTGGACCGATAGCTCGGGGAGAACATTTGTGGTTCCCCAAACTGATCCCTTGGCGCCAGCGCAGAGACCATAGAAAGTCAGGGTATCCCATCCGTTCAGCGCAGTGATGGCGTTGTGGTGGTGGAAGAGAAGATCTGTAAGGGCGGGGGCATTGCCAGATGTATCCTTGAGATACTTGACTCCAACCTCTGAAAGGCCAGCAATCTCAGCGGGCGATAGACTAACACCACTGGCGCTAGGGATGTTGTAGTACATGATAGGAAGACCGCTCTCCTTGTAAATCTCCTCAAACATGCCCCTTAGCTGCTTCAAGTTGGGGGCGTCGTAAAAGGGAGGGACAATCATGGTAGCAGCGGCGCCAACCTCAGCAGCGTGCTTTGCAAGATCAACGACACCAGAAGTGGTGAGATCTCCGATTCCAGCGACGACGGGGACACGGCCAGCGGCTGACTTGACGACTTGGGCGAGAACATCTTTGCGCTCTTGGACGGTCAGGGCAGTGAATTCACCCGTGCTGCCACCGGGGACGAGGCCATGGACACCGGCTGTGATTTGACGTTGGATGTGAGCGTCTAGAGCTTCATAGTCGACGGAGCCATCAGCTTTGAAGGGGGTGATGAGGGCGACGAGAATGCCGGTGAGTTCTTGAGGGGCCATCTTTGTTGAATTTGTGTTTGAGAATATGTGATAATAACTTATGAATTTAATGTTCACCAGTGTCTATTATATGTTTATCTCCTCTACCAAATCCGTTCAACCCCGCGTGATTCTTCATGGGCTTCATTTTGGTGTTGCTGTCAAGAACAGGTAAGTCTCGACGACCCGAAGCTGTAAATAGCGGGGTTTCAGTGGTGGTGCTATTTGTTTGGGAGTCGTCACTGAAAAAGGTAAGCTTCCGCGACGCCATTACTCATAATGAGATGTAGCTACGTAGATCTGTACGCATTAATAAACAGCTGGCTTTACAATCAATCAATCAATCAAGATTGCTCTCCCCCTCCATGTCGTGATTTGTAAAAGACGTGTAGCTTAATAATAATAATAATAATAATCTTGGTGATCTTACGGGAGGGGCATAAATAGGTACCCCTCTCTTAGTAGCGAATGTCCAGTGCATCTCATAGTGCCTAAACAATCCATCACTCATAACAAAATGGCTTCCATCTTTCTGTGAGATCATCACTGAATCATTCGTTACACTTACTTACAATTCAAACAGAACCGGTGCTTCAGGCTACGTAGGCGGGCAACTCCTTCGCGAGCTTTCCCATACGCACCCCGAGTACACCATCGCCACCCTTGTGCGCGACAGCCACGCCGCCGAGACAGTCTCACAGGCGTATCCCAAGGTGCGCACCGTGGTAGGCGACTTGGATGACAGCGAACTCGTGGAACAGGAAGCCGGAAAAGCCGATATTGTGCTGAGTACGTAGTATGGTGTCACAAAAGATGTCAATGGCTGTTGTACTGACTCGGCTAGATGTTGCGTCGAACAAACATATTGCCTCTCTGCAGGCCATTCACCGAGGATTGAAGAACAAGTCAAGCGGTGAGTTGAGTACCGAATTCAACGTCAGACATGATATTAATGATGATGAATAGCTTACTTGGTTCAAATCTCGGGCGCAAGTCTTCTTCCTGTAAAGGATCTTTCCTCTCCCTCTTTCAAGCCCGGCGAACCCTCAGACACTGTCTGGGATGACCTGGATGGTATCTCATCAATTAAAGATCTCATCCGCGGTCACGAATCTCGCGTGGTGGATAACTACATCCTCAAGATCGCACAGGAAACACCCTCCATCAAGACAGCCAATGTCTTCCCTCCTATTATTTACGGTAAAGGACAAGGTCCTGTTAAGCAGCGCAGCGTGCAGATCCCCGCTTTGGCCAAGGTTGCTCTCGAAAGAGGACACGCCGTGAGGGCGGGTAGAGGTCTTGCAGCCTGGACAAACGTCCACGTTGCGGATCTTGCGAGATTATTTGTTCTTCTTGCAGAAAGCGGTGCCAAGGGAAATAGTGATGACAAGATTTGGGGCGAAGATGGAATTTACTTTCCTGGAGCGAACGATATTGTAAGCAACACTCCAGGCTCCTCCACAAATGATTGCTGACATTTTCATTTCACAGACTTGGGCTGACATCTCAGACAAGGTAGCTCAAGCAGCAAAGGACCAGGGACTTATTGATACACTAGAAGTAGAAGAGCTTTGGAAACCCGAAGTAGACACTGCGTTACCTGCGGGCTCCGTCTTTTTTGGTAGCAATGCTCGAAGCAAGCCTCGTCGCGCCACAGAAGTTCTGGGCTGGAAGACAAGCGAGACAGGATTGGATGTAGAGATTCCTAGAGCTGTGGCTGAAGAGGCAGATGCCAAGAAGGCCAAGATCTGAGGGATATTTGATCTGGTAATATTAAAAGAATATCTTGTTATCTTTGAACGTACGTTGTGTTGGTGATAACAAAGAGAGAGGCAAGATAGATAAAGTGCCCGGGCATGCTTCACTGGAAGGAAGCCCCTCTGAGGGGAATGTTTAGTGCGGGGTCGCAGTCACTGTAAATCCAGTGGAGGGCCGTTGTACTGTAGGCTTCACCTCCCTATCTTGTCAGGTGACGGTGGATGCGTGTTTTTTTAAAAAGAGAAAGCCACCGCGATGCTGTCTCTACGGAACTGCTCTCCATTCTCATCAAGTCAATTCTATATTCGGAGTGACTGACTATTCATTATATGAGTTTAAGAGGGAGTACAAGAGTCACATCCCCCAGATTCGTTCATCAAGTCAACTGCCTACATCTCACCAAAAATGTCTCCATCTTCAATCGAATTGACTGCTCCCAACGGAGTAAAGTGGTCTCAACCGACAGGCCTCTTTATCAACAATGAGTTTGTAGCTTCATCAAGTGGTCAAACCCTTACTTCAATTGATCCTGCGTAAGATTATGACCCCCATCTCATTTCAGCTCATTCTTTACTCACATAAATCATCAGCACCGAAAATGAAATCGCTACAGTCCAGGCCGCTGATGCAAATGACATCGACAAAGCCGTCAAGGCAGCCAAAGCAGCCATGCGCCACGACTCATGGAAAAACCTCCCCGCTTCAGACAGAGGCCAGCTCATGGCCCGTCTAGCAGACCTCATCGAGTCAAAGAGGGAGCTCTTCGCTACCATTGACGCGTGGGATAACGGAAAGACATACATCGAGACTCTAGAGAATGATCTCGTAGAGGCTGTTGGTGTTATTCGCTATTACTCCGGCTGGGCCGACAAGACATTTGGCCAGACCATCAACACGACACCTCAGAAATTCGCATACACAATTCGTCAGCCTGTCGGGGTAATCGCACAGATCATTCCGTGGAATTATCCTCTTTCTATGGCTACGTGGAAGCTTGGTCCTGCGCTGGCTTGTGGAAATGCAGTCGTCATCAAAGCCGCTGAGCAAACGCCTTTGAGTCTTTTAGTCCTTGGTGAACTCATCAAAGAAGCTGGTTTCCCGCCTGGTGTAGTCAACATCGTCAACGGTCTAGGCAAGGACACAGGCGTAGCGCTGGTGCAGCATCCTCTAGTGGACAAGATTGCGTTTACAGGGTCTACAGCCACAGCCGCCAGCATCATGGGCGTCGCGGCAAAGACACTAAAGAACATCACGCTCGAAACAGGCGGAAAGTCGCCCTTGCTAGTGTTTGACGACGCCGAGCTTGACCAGGCGGTTAAATGGTCGCATTTTGGCATCATGTCTAACCAAGGACAGATCTGCACTGCGACATCGCGCATTCTCGTGCAAGAGACCATCTATGAAGAATTCATCAAGGAGTTTATCAACACGCTCAACACAGTGAGTAAAGTGGGAGACCAGTGGGATAAGGAAACGTACCAGGGACCGCAGGTGTCAAAGGTGCAATACGAGAGGATCCTCGAGTACATCGACATTGGCAAGAAAGAGGGCGCAACAGTAGCAGCTGGCGGCGGTCCTCTCAAGGTCGGCGGCTCAGACAAGGGATTCTACATCTCTCCTACCGTTTTCACCAATGTGAAGCCCTCCATGCGCGTCTTTCGCGAAGAGATCTTTGGTCCCGTAGTGGTTATATCCACCTTCAAGACAGAGGAGGAGGCCATCGAGCTAGCGAATGATACGACGTATGGTCTAGGCGCTGCAGCATTTACGACGAACTTGGAAAAGGCACATCGAGTTGCTGCAGCGATCGAGGCGGGAATGGTCTGGATTAATAGCAGTCAAGATTGTGACCCGAGGGTACCGTTTGGAGGCGTGAAGCAAAGCGGTATTGGGAGGGAACTGGGAGAGGCAGGTTTGGAGGCGTATACCCAAATTAAGAGTGTGCATATCAATATGGGAAATAGGTTGTAGATGAAGATGGAGAAGTAATAGACCTCAGTTGGTGTTGAGGTGCAATTAATGGAAGATTTGGTCTAAGCTATGTTGGTCCAACTGCGTAATTCTTATAGGTGGTGTTATAGCGGTCGACCTCTGCAGATCGCCGCTACAACAACCAACAGTGAAGACCACACCTTAGGTCGGCTCATATTGGCACTCTCCCTTCAAGAAATGAAGCTGATGGGCTCCACGAAGTCAACATTGTCAAAAAGGGCAAAAAAACATACAACAGCGGGGATTCGCTGGTCGTCACCGACCCAACTACTAATCCGCCCCTTACCAGCTTGACTATGGGAGAGCGGACGGGATCCCGTATTTTCTGGTAGGTATGGTCGTATGTACAAACTTCACTCGTTTTACGCCCTATGTACAGCATAATTCTCAACACTCCCACACTTCAGGCTCACCGGCAGTCAGAATAAAGGCACTTATTATAAAAGTTGAGTTTCATTTTGAGTTGATATGTGTATTATCATAAATAGATTGACAAAGAAAATATGCATGTCTAAAGACTGAGCAAGTGCATCGGTCTAGTAGTATTACTGACCAACATGGGGGAATGGGATGCTCGGATATGATGAGCAAAAACAGCGACAATGACAAAAAGCAAGAACAAAGAGGATATAGTATAAAAGACCCAAGACGAACCCTTCAAAGCAAATTCCCAATGACCGAGCAATAGATAAAAGAACGAGATTCGCATACTCCAGATGTTTCCCCCAAATCAGGACCCAAAAGCATTCATCCATCATCTTACACATTCATCGGAAAGGAAGAAAGAAAAAGATAATTAAGGTGACTTAACAATGGCGTACTCTTGGAGGATTGAAACAGCCTCATCCCATCCTCTAGAAGCAGCAATCTCAGTGACGGATCGGTCGAGCTCATCCTTGACGTCGAGATCGAAACCGGCCTTTTCGCCAAGAAGACGGAGGATCTGCTCGTCGCCGTTCTCAACAGCTTGCATGACACCGTTCCATCCGCGATACACCTTGTTGGGGTCCGCTCCGTGCTCGAGGAGGAACTCGAGAATCTCGGCGTCGCCGCGGTATCGGCGGAGGGCCTTGACAACGGGCAAATGCTCACCGGGGGCGTTGATGTCAGCGCCACCCTCGTTGATGAGGTACCACACGATGTCCTTGCGGTCCTCGCGGATAGCGGATGTGAGGGGAGAAAAGACACCTCCGTTCTTGTCCTCCACCGAGACACCGGCGTTGAGGAGGAGCTTGACGGATTCGAGCTGGTTGGCTACGACGGCCATCTCCATGACTCCCTTGAAAGCGCGGGGCTCGGCGAGCACAGAAAGGATGCGCTTGAGGATAGGAGGGTTGCGGACGGCCATGCACACAGGCCAGTCTTGACCTCGCACGTTGGGGTCGGCGCCGTGGTTGAGGAGGAAGTCGACCATCTCGACCCTGTTCTCACGGATAGCAGTCGTCAACGGTGAGTGGTTCTTGGGGTTCTTGTCGTTGGGGTTCATGCCCTGCTCAAGAAGCCATGTAAGAGCCTCCATGTTGTTGACGCTGACAGCAGTTTCAACAATACCCTTGGGCGACGAAAGGTTGGCACCAGCCTCGACGAGATGAGGGAGGTACTGAAGGCGGTTGTGCGTGATGCACTTGAAAGCGGGGTACTCGCTGGCAGGGACGTTGGGGTCGGCCTTGTTGGCGAGGAGAAGGTGGAAGATGTCGGGTCGGTTGTCACGGATCGATGTGCAAAGGGGAGTGTAGACACCATCTTTCTTGAGGTTGGGGTCGACCTTTGAGTTGATGAGGATCTTGACCGACTCGATGTTGTTGACACTGACGGCGAGCTCCATGATACCGGGTGCCTTCTTGGGGTCTGCGCCGTGGTTGAGGAGGACCTGCAAACACGCTGACTGGTACGTCGCGGGCCAGAGCATGTGCTTGGGGCCAGGCAAGTTGGGGTTGGCACCGTGATCGAGAAGACTCTGAACGATATCCACGCGAGAGTTCTGGATAGCCTCAAACAGAGCAGTCTTGCCCTCGCGACTCTTGCCATCGGGATCGGCGCCGTAGTCGAGAATAAGATCGATGAACTTCTTGGGCGTCTTCTTGTTGATGGCGGCGCTAAGAAGCGTCTCGCCAGTGGCGGTCAGCTGGTTGGGGTCGCCGCCGTAGATCAAGAGAAGATGAGCAAAGTTGACCTTGTTGGCAATGCAGGCAGCAGCAAGGGCGGTCTCGTTGTCAGGGCCGATTTGGAAGCGGGGGTCGGCACCATACTTGAGAAGAGGGACGGCACCAGCGATGAATGATCGCTCGACAGCAGCGAAAAGAGGGGTGATGCCATCGCGGTCCATACCGTTGGGGTCAGCACCGAAGAGAAGAAGTAGACGAACAGCTTCAGAGTCGGTGTTGAGGACAGCTTCCTTGAGAGCGAGGTGATCCGGACCTGTGTTGGGTGAAACACCACGGTCCAGGAGTTGCTCGATGAGCTTGTGGTTCTTACCGCGGACAGCACTGATAAGCGCAGTCTTGAGGTTGGCGGCGTCGGCACCGACAGTGTTGCGGGGGTTCCAGCGGGGCATGCTGAAGGGGTCGGCCTTGATGCGGACAGCCTTGGTGCCGCCATTGAGGTCAAGACCCGCAAGCTCTTCAAGAGAAACTTCACTATCTGATATTTGAGTGCTTTGCGACCGTGTCTCGTGGTGCTCATCAAATGTGCTCATGCGGTCAAAGGTAGTTGTTGTACCAGAGTGGTATCGCTCATTGGAGTGAACTGAGCTAGCAGTGTTGTTGTGTAGACCACCGTTAAATGAACGCGCATCGTTGTGAATAGATGCAACGGGGTCAGTATGTAAAGAAGCAGAGCGCTCGGCCCAAGGCAGAGGAGGGAGAGGAGGCTGTGAGTTGATGGACATGACATGACCTTCGATGCCGCGATGCGCAGAGGCAGAAGACGGTCTGTATTGAGAACCGCCAGCGTCGGAAACCTTTGAGCGAGGAGCGACACCAGCGCGGGAGTCCATGCGGTCGAGAGCAGCTGCCAGACCAGTGTAGCCAATACCGAGCTCATTCTCAATCTTCTCATTGCCCAGACTCCACTGGAACATGAGAGCGCTCATGCGGAGACTCTCGCGGGTGCGACCGAGGGCGCTGATCATCTTTTCGATATCGTTATCGCCAAAGATGCGACCCCATCCACGACGCATGCGACCCATGGCGCCCTTGCGCTCATTCTCCAAAAACCTACCGAGCATCTGGTCAAGGAGCTGAAAGTCTGCTTGTGTGACGCGGAACTTCTTGCTCAGCTCTGAGATGACGTCTGAGGGAAAGGTCTGCTGGTTGCGGATGCACTCGCCGAGGCCGGCCTCGATAGAGAAGAGAATCTCGCATGTGTCGAGGAAGTCGTGGGCGAGGACGTCGAGACCGTGGGGTTGCTTCGTCACCATTGTGAGGTACTCTAGCATGCGGACCGAGATGCGGTCACCGAGGGCGGTGGTCTTGTGACATAGCTCCAGGCAGGCGCTCTGGGCCTTTACGCTGTTGGCCATGACGGTGCTCTTTTTGCTGTTGAGAGATCGGGGAGCTGTGGTTGAAGCTGCGGTGGGTGTCTTGGCCGCGCTAGTATTAGGAGGAGAGGTTGTGGAAACGGTGATGACAGAGGGTGCCTTCTTGAAAGACGATGAAGGCGCTGTGGCGGAAGCCGACTTTGGTGTAGGTGGCACTGCAGTGCTCTTTACAGGACTAGCGGGAACGTAAGCCTGAGCAGAAACTTGAGCGAGGCGCTTCTGGATATGAGGAGGGGTGCTCGGTCGAGCAGCTGGAGTAAGTTCCGGGAGAGAAGATACCAGTGGTGACCGGGTCTTTTGCTGTGGTGATGTCTCTTGAGGTCTGGTTGGGCTGGTTGGGCTGCTGGGAAGACCGAGGGCTTCGTTGGAGACGAGAGAGAAAGATTCCCTTGGACCAAGAGCAAGGGCTTCGAAGAAAGAGTACTCCTTGTCGGAAGCAGTAATAGAAGGAGCAGGAGCCAGAGGGGCGATTTGTGTGGTCATTATTAAAAAGAAGGAAAAGCGAGGAGGAGAAGAGGGGGGATATGGGCTCTCTTAGTAGGAGAGGAGAGGAGGGGAAGGGAAAGTGGGAGCAACAGGCTTTATGGCGCTTTAATCGAGAACGAGTATGGTCTTGTGGGAGAAGTCGAGTCGAGGCCACAAGCCAAGCATATCTTAAAGCTTGAGAAGGCGGAATAGCATGCCAGTCAGCTTTGCAACCAAGGCAAGGCTCTTCCTTCAGGTACCGCACTGTAGACGAACTGAACGGACGGGAGACCCTGGTCCCCAATTGTCCGTGTATAGTTTGGTATGCGACACTGTTACTTTCTCTCGCCGAATATCAGTCTGTGTCTGTTACCCGGTCTGGACTAAGCAAGGGTCTAGTCTAGAGCTGAAGGGGAGAGGCGTTGTCCAACAGGTTTAGTGTGTGTTGGTTAGTTAGTGTTAGTGTAGTTCGCTTCGTGTGCGTCGACGGATCTACCGGACTGGATTGGACTGGACTGGACCCAGCACAAGGACAAGGTGTGTGCCACTCCCTTTCCGCTTCACATCGATCACTTTTCTACGTATCTATCTGTAGGGAGAGAGATTGGAGATGGGTGGGATGGGAAACCCCTGCTCGCAGTGGTAGATCGGCGCTTTGACATGGGTCTAAAGCATGGGACTAAACATTGGAGGGGTTGTACCCCTGGAGTTTTTGGTGGTGGGTGAGCAAATGTGGCAGCTGAGACGTACATGCATATCACCGTGAGCCAAGCATTGTTGCTGTCAATTACCTACCAGACGGAACAGATTACTATTATAGGACAAGTTTGGGCATCATTTCTGCTATAAACCCGGTTTATTTTCCAAGCCCATGCTCAAATTTCCAGCTGGGGTTTTGTTGTTGACTGCAAGGACAATGACGATACGATGAAGCATCCAAGGTATGGTTGATAGCAACCAACTATCTGCGAGGGAGGCATTCACAGAACGATATATGACAAATCTATTATTTGAGCAGTGTAACAATTAACAACAATTAATGATTGATAGATGGATGCGCGCTCGGACACAGAGAGCGTGTGCACAGAATTGGTGATACAAAGAGTACGTAGAGCGAGACGAGACCTCTTGTGAAGAAAAGCCACGAATCTTACAGGGGCCAATAAGCTTTGCTAGGGGGTTCGGGGGGTGTTTCGGTGTCGTCCAAGCTCAGTAAGTTGACGACTTTTTTATCATGTCACGGACCACCAACAGTACAGCAGAACAGTTGAGGTAGCACAGCTAAAATAAATGGTGGTAGATAGAATACGGTCATTATTGATCCAGCTAGTGAGAGAGAGACGGCCTTTTACGAGACTCTCCCGATCGAAGCGTGACGATGAATCGATGGGTCCAGATGAATTAAGCACACAAAATACCGAGGTACGTAAACATTTACTCATGATTAACCTCAGGGTAGTAGCCATCAGCATATCATCTCATCTCGTAAATATTGACCAGGTTCATGCTTTGTACTCTACCCGTCTCTATTTATTCTTTGATGTAACCCTGGAACATCCTCGGCCGACAACAAATAGATCGTCGTAAATCTCATACGAAAAAAGGAAGACATCGTGGATCTCTTTACCCTGTCTTTTATCTCTTTCTGTCTGCATGTAGATACGTAGGTAGCAATGTGCCCGTGCCACCCTTTCACTGAGACATTTTGTTACTGCAGGGTGAACAGAAAATGGCCAAAGTTTTTTGCACACGGCTGAACCGGGGGGGAGCTATTTACTCGCGCAGTCGCGGTAGGTGGCTTGGAGCTTGGGGATCTGGGTTTGAATGAAAGCTGGAACGCTAGGACGCTATTATCTCTGCCTCAGCCTCTGGTTCGTGATGGGATGGACATACACTTTACGCTAGGATATCGGGAAATGCAGACGTTCCTGACGCCAAACCAGGACAGGGGATGGAGAGTCCATTTTGACAAATAAGTAATATGAACAAACAAGACGAATAATTAGATCCATTGACACAAAGGATCAAAAGGACATACATAACAATCCCTTACCTGATCCTTCAGCGGGTATTCGTATAGACTCCCTGCTTCTGAGGGTGCGCACTCCTGTCATGTCTCGGACCCCTCCAAGTGACTGTTACTGGTAGGGGTCTCTCTCTCTCACGCTGACCACTGAGGAAGAACCAGCCAGAATGTGATCAATCCAAACCCTGATAATCGTCAATCTTTGCTATTACCGATGTAGCGTTCCATCAATGGGAAACGGTAGTCTGCACCCCGTCAATTAAACAGCCTCGCATATCTATAGCGAAGCCGGTATGAACGCCATCCTTGGCCCTTTGTTTGTTCTTGACCAAGGACATCCTCACCAAATATGGTGCTGTTTATAGAGTATATTGATGTTTGCACTGTATAAACATAAACCCAACTGCCACGTGGAGTGTATGTACATATGCAAGGGCACCAATGGTCTGGATTCTCTTTGGTTCAGTCTTGGAGCACACACACACACAGTAAGCCCGAAAGCTTACCTTGGTCTTTAGTTGGGATCTAATAAAGCTCGACGCTTATCTCCCACGCGATGCTCAATCCGGTGCAAGTTCGAGTCTCCACCGAGCCCGAGAAAGAGGAAAAAGAAAGGGGCGTCGTGATAAACAAGAAATAAAGTAGTTGATGGGTTTTTGTTTCTTGTTTTCTTTTCTTTCTCCCTCGTCATAGTAGGATCTCGAGGGATGGGAAAAGTAAAAAAAAAGAGGGAGGGATGGGGACCAACGGTTCGTTTCGACTTTACTTGACGTGTAAAAAAAAGGACGTGTCGCATATTAGCTGGAGTTACAGTTATAGTTACAGGGGATTTAGTCACTAAATCTACAAGGAAGGGACAGATGGACTCCATCCATGTTCATGTATAAGCGGGCGGGTTACCGTTTGGTTTGGACATCATCCCGCATCTGCTTAGACTACTACTAAACTGTCTTGCTTGACCTGCCAACCACCATGTTTTTCTCTTTTCTTTTTTTCTTAAACCCTGACTTCATGATGCAGGAAAGGCAAGACCCCTTCTGTGATATGTCAAAAGTGTCAGTAGTTTAGTTCCATTGACAGCTGCCAAGGCATATGCATCCCAAAGAACCGGAACCTGTTCCCACTTCCCTACAGCGGGCGCACCACTTTTTTACTTCCGGGCCCGCCAAACTCTAGAGCTGCTGTAGTTTTAGTTCTATTGGTGCTGTAAATTTCCTCTCCCCAGAATCGGGCTCTCTTACATTGCAAACGGCATTCGAAAAGAGTCTATATCGACGAACCGCATTCCAACAAAAGGTTCCTGGAGGTTTAATTATTATTTAACTTTGGGATAACATCGTTTTTCTCATTCCAGGTTTCTGCTTTTGCAATAATGTGATCAATCTCTTCTTTTTCTTTGCGACCGTTGTGCATCTCCCTGCTTAAGAGACGAGACTCGACGCTGGAAAATATGCAAGGAGTTTTCTGAAAGGATGAGACAAATGACGAAATCTCAGGCCATTATGCGACCGTTTTTGTATGCGACAACTGAGACCTGTCTTATCTTATGTCTTTGACTGTCACATTAAAATTTTAATTTCTTGCATTTTGTCTTTTGGTAGCCGAGACTTGCATCTATCTACGCAGTACGTATCTCGTTTCTGTTCTGGTGGGACGGGAGGAACTGGAATGACGCCAACACCTTGATTCAACTCTAGCCACGCGGGGGAAAGAAATAAAGGAATGAAGAAACCAAACTGGGAAAAAGAAAAGAATTAGAACAGAACAAGAAGAAGCAAGGGATGGAAAAAAGACGTTGGTCCTCCTCCCCCAGTGGCGAATGATGATGCAGTTGAATGTGAACTGTCGTTTTTCCCCATCGGATCTGTGGATCTGATCTGTAAATCTGACATCTCATCAAGCTCGCTTAATTATCCGTCCGGGCAGGCTCCCCAGTCAACCACAGCTCAATTGAACTCAATTGAACTCAACATGGCCTGACCTGGTTGGTCTGGGCCACATTGCATCTGTCTTTTTGAATCTGGTCGGAAGGGCACCAAAGTCTGACGGCACGGGACGGCAGGGTAAACCACTATCAAAGATAACTCTACTTCTTCGGGGCGAGGCGCCGTATTGTCTGTCCATTATTTTCTGAGCCACGAACAAAACCTACACTGTACTGCGTGCTCCTCCCGAATAACGTGGCTGACAATGAAGAGCAAACGCGGAATTTTGGGTCAGGGCATCATCTCAAATCTGCATCCTTTGGATCCATAGTGGCTTGCGCGACAACCATTCATTCGGGAATGTACAAGCCTGGTACAGAGATAAGTTTAAACTCTATTCAAATTAACTCGACTAGTACACATAGCAAACAAACGAATGGGCCTTTTGGGATGTCGTTGATTGAGTTTTGGATACTGTCTGCCTAAATGTTTGTTGCATTGACGCTCACAATGGATGGACCCTGTAGCAAACTATCGACTTACGGATATTTTCTCCCGCCGTAGGCCGAGGTCAGTGCAAAAAGAAGGGGAGGGAAAAAAAACACAGACATTGCGCCACGATTCAATCGTTAGATCTGATCATGAACCAACACAGACTGGCTTGCCTACGGGATCATTCTCCGCGAAGCCGTTGGTGCCCACCTACACACGCTCCAGCCAAGTCAATTGGCGTGGCTACTTTGCCGACCTAACTACTGATTCTCTTCTGTCTCTTTTTTTTTTTCTCCTATCACGCGAGATGGCCCCTGTTGCCACTAAGGAAAAAGCCACCATTTTTTGGATAATAACTGGGGAAATACCTTACTACACCAGAATGAGCATCCAAGTCCGTTCGGCGGTCCCAGGAGATTGGGAACACCGGAATAAATACGAATGTCATTGATGGGAATAATTCCTCTATATGTACGGAAGTATGTGTCATCAAATTACCGTTCTACTTCGGACGCTAACGTGGGTATTTGGGATGACATTTTGTTTCCCTGTCGGGCCGGACAGGACATGCAATGGACATGTTCAGCCCAGCCCCAGTCTCCCGTCATGGTGACATCCCCAAACCAAGCGTTTGGGACCGAAATGATCTGCATTTCACATGACATTTCTGAAACCTGAGTTTTAAAAGTCTGGGACCACCATTTGATGCGACGGGACCGGTGGAAGAGAGAGTTGCAGCAGCACTTGTATTTACCAGGTTTACGTACATCTAGCAGATACTATCTAGTACACAATGTGAAACAAAAAAGACAGAAGAAAATGGCATGTGTTACAAGCATGGCAATTTGATCAAACTGAATCCTTGGCTGTATTGCTAACGAATCACGCTTTCTTTAAGAGCTACGGCCAATTGGGAAACACATCGGGACACGTTATCCGTAGCGTGTGCATGGATGTCTTTGAATAGTCCCAGGAGCTTGGGGATACTAGACAGGCTAAATGTATGGGATTAATTGATTAGCATTCGTTTAGCACGGAGAGATGGTTGCGCCGGTCCAAGTGAGCTGGTAATTGACTCTGTTGTGGCCCCTGAGCAGCTGAAGAGACCATGTGGCAATTGAGGCTATAGGGTAAACACAGATCACCATGACTTCGATGAGACGGAAACATTAATGAGGGATCAACAGTTAAATGATACGAAAGAAAATAAGTGATAGACTTGGCAATAGAGATTCCTGTCGTCTTGAACAATTCTCCATTATTTATTTCAATCAAGCTTGTTGCGTTCTCAAGTCACCAATTCATGAGTCTGATCAACCGTCATGAAACCCAAACATGTCACCGTGAATGTCACCAACATGCACAACTTCAGCTCTCAGCCCTATCAGTTTTCAATTTGAACCATTTTTGAACCCCTTTTCTTTTCGTCAGTATGATCTCGATCAGCATGCGAAGAAGGTTAATGCTAAAAAATAATCCGGGCCTATTACAAGTCCAGATCAACACAATTCTGGACCTGTGTCGGCGTGGCCGCGCTACCGAAAGCCAGAGGCCCAGACCAAATGTACACATGCTACAGCGACCGAAAATTCACGGGATATGATTCAACCAACAGATAAACTCGAGAATGACATTTATCAAAGGTTCAGTGAAGTTTGTACAATACTACGATGTCATTTGAACAGCCGATGGTGGATTAAATGTGAAGAGTATGTATATTGCATAAACACCAAGTTTGCGGTGGAAAAATATCAATGCTTCCAACATCGCCATTAATACTAGATGCTTAGCAAAATTTTCTAGTATACAGCTTTCATCTGAAGTCCAAATGATTGATCTAAGCCAACATTGCCAATACCACTAACAAATAGTCTTCCTATCCGGCCGAAACTAACACGGTACCCTACTGCCCTCACCGATGCTACCGTTGACAGCGGCTAGGTCATCTCCTCCCCCGTCGAAGGAGATTTGGGCTAAAACATTATATTGCTGTTTTAGGCAGACAACACAGACATTGGCTCTTTTAGCCGTGGTCTTAGACCGGCACGATGCGATTTAGAGCCACGACGATGCTTGCTAAAGCTGAGACGGTGCCCATTGAAGCGACCCCTCTGCCTGATAGAGCTGGAGTGGTGTCTATTAAAGCTACGCTTCTGCCTCTTAGGGTTGCAATAGATCCTCTTTTGGGCTGTGTCGGTGCCATTTGAGAGTGGTCAATGTACAGGGCATTGACTCGGCTCGTGCCGTAGGGACTGTGGCCTGTGTCAGCAGGTCTTTCTGCTTAGACAATGCTTTATAAAGACGGACAGGGTTCAGAGCTTTGTAGTTGGACCCTGAAGATGGTAATTGGAGCTTTGGTGGACTAGGGAGATGGGGGCAAAGGCTGTTGCGGCAAGGTTGTCCTTAGGCAAGACTACAGATTGGCATTGGCGAGGCTGAGGTAGGTAAGACTCTTTACTACAAGTCTCTGATGGTTTCTGAACAAGGATGCACGTTGTATGACTCGGTGCTCTCTTGTCTCTTGGCTTATGATATGTATTTGTCTCTTGCAGGTTAAGACGCGAATCTTGGACCTGCAGCTGCCATGGTTTATATGCTTGTGTGTTGAAGGTTTCTTCACTGACAAATGTTGCGTTATACAACCCCCTACAACGTTCCACTCTGCTTGGAGTTTGCTCTCAGACGCTCATCTGGCCTTTTATGCCTTTCTGGCATGACTTGGTATTTGCTATTGAAGGTAGAGAAGGCGGATGGACATCATTGTGGTAAGGCTTGTGATTTTATTTGTTAAGACGATAGAAGAGCCCACACTTTTGACCTCTGATAAGTTTCCTGCTATGTTGCATCATGGCTCCCAAACATCCTGCCCAAGTCTATCCCCATTTCTGTCTTCTCATGGTACAACAGGCTTATACATAGCCCCGGTATCAAGAATAACCTTGCCTTGAAAAGCAATCATGCATGTAATAATATCCTTATCTCCCTGCTTAACCAGAGGAGCATCCATGGGTACTACCTGAGCGGGAAGACCTTTCCCGTTGGGTATGATGATATAGACTATCTGACCCGAAGAACGCAGAGGTAGGTTCGCAATGTTTGCTATGGCTTCACCTCGGAGGAAGACTGTGCAAACAGGAACGCAGCACAGGTACTTGGCATCAGCTCTATACTTGGATGTACATCGACACCAGCTCTTCAAACCTCTTGCGCCGCGCTGTAGGATCTCCATAGATGAAGCGAGTTGGTCATCTGGTATCGACAGACCTGAGCCGTGGTTGGGACCTAATGTTTCGACGAGATGTAGTAAATCGTTGACTAATGCCTTGTCCGTCCGCATGAAGAACAGAGAATTCAAGTTGACGTCGACGCAATTGCCAAAATCTGGTATATCACTCGTCAATCGATGTTGGCAGGACAATTTTGGACTCATGATCAGTTCCGCATGCCCAGCGGGAGTCTTCCATTGCTTGTCCTCGAGGTTCCATATCCTGCATGCAGTCCAGAAACCAAGTCTCTTTCGACCAAACCTAAAATGCAACGCCATACCGACGTGATCAATGCTTACCCATGTACCTGTCTTGCCGATGTTATGGTACCCTTCTTTATCGTTTGTTCCAAGAATCTCTTTCATACCGAGAAGAAGCCACAGCGTTGTGTATTTCCTTTTCTGCGGGACTTCCCAGGCAAGCCTTTGTGCATCATCTGTCAGGAATCTGTTCCATCGCAGCATTCTCAAACTGGCTATCTTTTCCAAGAATCGCATTTCTTCCTCAGACATATCAGTGCAGCTTGCGACGGTGCAGAGAAACCATTCATCCAGTTCTTGGTTAAACTGCTTCTCGGTGAATGCTCGACGGGTTCGAATATGCCATAGCCACAAGGCGTAAATAGTGGAAATGGCCCATCGAAACAGGAACATAAGCTTGGTTGTGCCATCATAATCGTCCAGGACCCTGATGCAAGAAAGATTGATGAAATCCGTCATGGCAAGATTTGCTCGATCGAGGTCAGGACAAGATGACCAGGCGCATGGATGTCGGAGCATGAGATGCATCAATCCTGGATGATTGATGAGTAAATTTTGGGCGTCTGACCTTGCCCATATGTCTCCATGAAGGTGAAAGGCATCGACTGCCTCTGGTGCGAATATCAACCTCATTCCTTTGATGATGGAGAGGATTGCGCCTCTCTTGATGGCTCCTGCTAACTGGTCCATCAGTGTTAGAGATGCGAGAATTGATGCGACAATGGCAAAGGCGAATGCTATCGGATCGGCGGAGCCAAACACGGAGTCTGGCGGAAGGACTACTGTTTGAACTGGTGAACTGTCCATTCTACAGTGGTCTTGGTCAATGAACCCAGAATACTGATGAGATGAAGTGTCACTCGATGCACAGCAAAATAAAGCTAATGCGTGCTAAGGAAAGAGAATTGAAGGGATTTCTTATCTGCGTCAAGGAGAGGACCGCGAATCTATATGTGGCTATACTTCTAAAGAAATGGTTGTCAGGTTTGTCTCGGAACTGAGAGCCTGATTCTTAACCGCCGATGATATCGAACCGATCAAGTCCCATTTTCATTCAATTCTGTCACCACACCTCATCTCTACCAATTGGATTCTACAGTAAGTAGCCTCGGAAATTGCAGAAGGATTCTGTGTGCATAGCACCCGTGCAGTAGCTGAAAGACCAGTTGGGCTACCTGCATGGAAAGGCGACCGGCTATTGGTTAAATCCAAGCATAGAAGATGCTATTTTCAACAAGGCTGTCAATTGAAACGTAGACTATTGAACTGCGCCCCTGCTAGCTGGGTGATGGGAACTAAGTGATGCTTATGCGGCTGAGCTCGACACCCTTGTGTGAGAATGTCTCACAATTTATGCTGACCATTGGATTTGCGATGCATCCTTACAACCATTCTTGAAATCAGGCTCGGCTGACATGCCGTATCTGTACCTGTATATCCGTTGTAAGCCCATTTGATCACGCGACTAAGTCGACTGCTAATATCAGGGGACTTATTATTTATCTTGATATAAGGACTGCCCGTAGAGTTTTGTGATACAGTATTATAGCGAACGAAAGAATTCTATCGCGGAAGCCAATAGGTGCCCTTTCAAATGTTTGAAGCGTTCGCCATGGATGGACAAGGATGACCATGTTCGGTTTCCTTGCAAGGCGACTGTGCCATAACTTCCATTGATCCTTCCCTACTACATCGCAACAAATCCCTAGATCAAGGTTCTATTCATGGCTACTCTTATGACCTTGAATTGCATCTACTTGTCCATTAACTGGCCATTCTAAGTCTTCATCTCGTCCACAGCAAGTGCAGAAGAGGGTTTAGAACATACGTGCAGAGCAGTACCGAAAGGCCACTCTCTGCCCAAGAGTCGCAACCATTCTTTGCACACCTGATAGCTGGAGAAGGAATGTATATCTCTGTGAACGTTCAAAAGAGAACCGTGGCCAAGGCTGATTTCCCAGGTGGCAAATCATAATCATGTGCACCTACGATATACCCATCGGTTTGAGCATCGAGGGACCAACTCTTCTTGCCAACTAGCGAAGTGGTTAGCATTGAAGACAGATGTAACCAACGCCCAGACATGAAATATCCTCATTGAGCCCCTCCTGTTCGATTGACCTCTGGTAACTAACTATTATATAGATATAAGCTGGTCTGAGAGGCCCTACTCACCGTATATTTCCATCAAATTGGTTGAGGCCAGTAAGACAACTAAGGCAAGCCACAGCGGGGTGACTTTAGTTTCCAATGATCTCAAGCAAATCAATCATGTCCTTTCTTTGCTTTGTTATCTGATCTAGACGATAAACAGAAGTGATTGACACGGCACGGCCCAGTGACATACCTTGGCTTACTCCCCTCAAACCAATCTGATGAAATGTCACGGTATGTAGACCAATTAAATCCCCTTACACCTCTCAGATCGGGGCCAAAACTTGACGCTAGTAGGGGCACCTATCAGGTTGGTAATATTCGTGCTGACCTTGTCTCTCATCTCCACCCTTTGATTCACAACATCATGGTATAAAGCTGAGGGCCACAGTCGCACCCTCTCTATGGCGCAAATGGTCTGCCCTAATGTCCGCATCCAGGGCATTTTTCTTACTTTGACCAACTCCTTCTCCCATTCCTGGCACTCCTCGAAGCCTTTTCGACAATGCCTTTGTGGACATGTGACTTTGAAAGCTGCAGCAGACCGTCTGTCCGCACTCTTGGCGATTGCGTGTTCTGTAATCGTCATTTATGCTCCATCCATCTTGAGCCTGAGTTTCACAGCTGCCCGCAACGGGAGGTAAGTTTGTTGCTCACTCAGCGTACTTAATTTCTAACTCATCAATTGAAAGGACGTGGACTCTTACTATGCTGCAGCCTGGGATGCTGAAAGGAGAGAACTCACAAAGCTGATCAAGAGAATCAATACCCGTGCCCTCGAGGCTCGAGCCAGCCAATTGCGCAAAGGTATACCCTGCTCTATCCCTCCGCTCCAGTATGACAGAGCGACCCGTAGCTCTGTCATGGGCGGTATGAACTATCATATTGAAGTTCGTTTTGATGATGGAATCATATGGATCGCCCGCATTCGAAGGTTCAACGCCATGTCTCCCCCGGCAGCATTGCGAGATTATATCATCCAGAGTGAGGTTGCAACTCTCATGTTTCTAGAGAAAATCAATGTTCCCGCTCCAAGAGTTTACGATTTTGTACTTGACCATCCCGGCAACCCTGTGGGAGTTGGTTTCATTTTGATGGAGAAACTACCCGGCAAGTCTTTGAGATGGTCCATTGCCACTCGACAGCAAAGGGAAAAGGTTATGAGCCAACTAGCGGATACGTTCGTGGAGCTTCATAAATACCCTTTTGACCTACTTGGCTCTCTCGATAGGCCTGGCGGGTCTCACGTCGGCGCGTTTGCCAAAGAGACTCTTACTGATTTTATGCAATGCGAAATACGCACCAGCGGGCCTTTTTCTTCTTTGGAAGAATATCACCTCTCCTCAATACGACTCGTCTTGGATTTAATTGTTCGAGAAGAGATGTACTCACAACAAGCAGTGGATGCCTACCTAATCCACCGATATCTCATCGACCTGGTGCCACATGTGTTACCTGCAGTCCATGATGACGAGAACTTCTATCTGACGCACGCAGACGATAAAGGAGACCATATTTTGGTGGATGAGAAGTTCAATATTACTGGGATTATCGATTGGGAATGGGCTCACACCGCCTCACCTGCACATGCCTTTAACTCACCCATTGGCTTTTTACCAGTTGCAGACTTTTACCGCGGAAGTAATGAACTGTGCGATGACGAGGTAGTGTTTGCACGCCTACTTGAGGAAAAGGGTCATGGGGACATGGCTCAGTTTGTTCGGAACGGTCGGTTACAGCATATGTTTTCTTTCTGCTGTGGATATGATCTCGCAGACTGGGACGGATTTCTAGGTCTCTTCCGAGGACTTCGAGATGCCGTAGGGGTGGACGAGGGTCTGGAATGGGATGAGTGGAAGATTACTGTATTACAGCGCTACCAGGACGATCCTGGGCTTCAGTTACTGTTGGCTAGGCATTAGATAGGCCGTATTGGCAATGGAGTAGAAAAGAGGACTCCCGCGATTTTGTTCTTATTGCCTTATCCATTACAGGGAAGGCTCTGCGATGACCAGCCCACTGAGACCTAGATAATATTGCGAACATAGAATTGAAATTGTATAATATATTAATTTATAAATAGAAAGACAGCTGAGTTCAACGCCTATGTCGACACTTGGAACTCGATACAGTAGGAAATTATCAAAGCTTTGTTAGCGATGTGGTGCTCTCTGTATCCCCAGCACTATGATTCCTCTTAGCAGATCTTATCTGGTTCAGCTGAAAGCCCTGTTCATTACTTTCGTCCACAGTATTCGTTCTCTCAGCAAAGCTGGACCCATTGGGATCGTTTTCTTCTAGACGCCGGCACCCAGTCCGTATACTAGCAATAACCTGCTTACACGCGGCTCGAGAGGTATAATAGTAAATCAAAGCGTTCCAAAAGCCCTGCAGAGGAAGCACAAAAGCGCTTACATATCCCAACTGTACAGATGCATGGCCGTCGATAAGAATGTACAGACGATTCGCACTCGCGGGAATCCAGGTGATTAACATGGCTGTGAAGAACAAAAGAGCTGTCTTGGCATAAGACATGGCTGCCTCGTCACTTGGACTACGTCGACTGCGATCCGAGTGCTGGGTCCTGCTGATGTTGGTTTGCTCATAGGAATTTGCGACGGGTGGAGCAGGACCAGCGTAAATATCTGCTGAGTGAACGGGCTCAGGTTTGGTTGTAGGTCGAAGAGTCTGGTCGAGTTCAGGCAGAGTGGACTTTAGTGTCGTAATGGTGATATTGGTGGTCTTGGAAATGCCCGAAACATCGGCGTTCTGTGTAACATTGTGCGAAGTATTCATTTCGTTCGAGTTTGAGAAACCGTGCAAGCGGCTTCTCCATTTGTAGATGGTAACTCCGACGCGGACATATATAGTAAAGGCGACAAGTATGATGAGCCTAAGATATTGTTAGAACTGTCCATGACGAAAGAACCAAGAAATAGCAGGGATTAGTTACCATATCAGTCCGTAAGTAGCAAGCTGCCAAGCATCCCACTCTACGGTAAGCCAGCACCACAAGTTTGCATTTCCGTATGCGCGAACACCATCTCCGTTCCTTACGAAGACAAAGGTTATGCCTATAATGAAAGGGATGCCGTAACATAGACCGATGTGAAGCAACTCTAGTTTACGTAGCCTAGCGCCATCGAATCGACGGTAGAAAGTGAGGTATACGTTGGTAGCCATAGCTAGGGCCCAAAAGACATCTGCAAACATAAATCTAAGAAATCATTAGCAACGAAGTAGACCACAAGTGTTGTACCGAAAGCACTTACGTCTCGATTAGAAAAGCCTGCGTTTGACACCCAGCGGAATTGGGTTGGCTGGTGAAGCTCTGTGACATGAGTGTAGCGACATTACTCATCATATTTCCGAAAGAGGCGTAAAAAAGCATCCGGCTGATGGGCTTGTGAAACTGCTTCGAAGAACAGTATGTGGCGATAATGAAGAGCGAACCAAGAAGGCTCGGCACTGAGCATGTACGCTCTATAGCGCTAATGGCCGATGCTTGTGATGAGTTGACCATGATGCCTTGATTGAATCAAGAAGTCATGGGTGGATGGAAAGAAGATGCTGCATAGATAATTGAACGGTTCTAGATAAGAGGGTAAGTAACAAGATAAATATGCAAGTAGAAAGGGGTCCGGGCCGCAGGAAAGAGTGGACGGACTGGTGCGTAAGGCGTGCTAGATTCACATAACTAATCTGCCTCGAGACAGATCTACACATCTAATGGATAACGCTAAGCTAAAAACTGTCGCTACTCTGCTGTCATGTAATGAAATGGCATAAAGAGAGCCCTAGTGGGTGTCAGAAAACAAGTTACGTGAAGATATCCACCTTTATTATAGTAAATGTCATCCTCATGTCACTTTTTTTTGGGCACCCAAGAGAAAAACTCAATTGAAACACTCGCTGCATCAAGGGTATAATTATCCGACATCTCAAGTTACATCCATCGATCGGATTGAATTGCCAATCAAAAGTGATATTATGCTTCGGAGGTAAACTCCGGAATGACTACCTTGTTGGCGCTGTAGAAAGGCAAGGATAGCAACTGACTCGGATCTGATGATCACCTCATGGTAATGCCTGCAGATGAACAGAATTGCAGAAATAGCGGACGATCATTTGCTGCATACCCCTGACTGAATTGCTGTAACAGGTAGGTAATATCAATTATCTCCAAGGGGGCTTTTTTTACTGCATGGATTTTCGCCATTTATCCGAGGGGACTGAGCGTGACTAGACTTATTTCCGCTAGCTGACAGACGTCTAGTGTCAGTCTAGGACTAGGTGGTAATAAGATCAGACTTAGTGCTTATTCCCACACGAGTTCGTGGTTGTTGATAGGTTCAGTGTGGAATTAAAGACTCCATTAATGACATACAGCCCTATATCCCTACCTTTATTTTTTTAATCAAGCACCAACAAAATTAGTACCACCGGTCACTAGCTAAAACCCCAATACGCGCTGGATATTCATTACCTTAGCTGCTAGTCGCCTTGGAGCTATTAGACTAACAGTTCTGTTAAAGCATGCTGTGAGTTTTCTACCCCAGCTACCCCTTCAGGATCTGCAATTCACGCAATCTTGTGATACGCACGGTACAAGTAGCGCATTTTACCGAGCCTGTTACTTGTCAGCAGCATGACAAGGCTCTCCAGGTAAGGTGGTCCGTACCTCGTTCCATCTTGGCAGGTCTTGTTTTTCGCCTTCCGTCATTGCTTGGGTATTTATTTTACTTGAGCTCGTAACAATATCCCATAGCTTCAAGCCGCCAAGTCGCATTAGAACGTTGCCGGTGTTCTGGTGGATAATTATTTCCAGGTTGCTGTTAATCTGAGCAAAAGTTGTTCCTGTATCATGAGCATCGCCACTCATGCAATACTCCTCAGTTGTAGGACGACCCAAGCCCAAGCCGCTATGCATTCCAGGCCACCACCAAGGATGACAATTGAATACTCGAATTGTATGAAGTATAGTAACAATTACATGCTATCGTTGCGCCAATAAGGGCACGGTTCACAATTGTGTCATCGCTTATCGCGGGTAAGAAATCCCGCTTCTTGGAACGTATTTCGAAGTGGAATTTCAGCCGGGTCAGTTTTGCCCTTTACAGTGGCATCAACTACTTGTTTCAGGATCGGTATTGAACGTCCCGATCTGGATGTTTATCCGATGGTACTCTGGTGCTTTTCTTCTGCCGTAGTATCTCAATCATACACTACATGCAGCTTTTGGACCAAGATTCGAACCCGTCAGCGAAAGTGTTTCAGCACAGTTGTCAACGCGCGACTCATATATCTTAATGCTGACCAAGTGCATGAATCAGGGATGTTTAGTCCCGTATTATCGAATCAATATGCCCACCTGTTTCCTCAAGATCAACATGTCTTATATAAGACTGCGGGTCAGCTACATTTTGACTTGTCTCCACAAATACAGGGTAATCGCGATATGACAAGAACCTCGATGAATGTTGTCAAGAGATTTGTGGTAGACCAATGGGAGTGTCTTATACGACTGAGCGACGACACAAAAGGGCATCTGAGCATCATAGTGCTGCGATAAATGAAGAAATACGATGGTTTCTATAGCCGGGAGGTTGTTCAAGGCAAGATTCGAAGCTTGAAGAAAAATCGATTCGTCCAAGTAGGTGAGCGATACAGGGTATGCAACTAGCTTCGATCCATACCTAACTGAAAACAAACTACCGATATTTGACTTGGGTACATCTTCCATAACCCCCAAGGTCCTTTCCGAGTATCTTACCATTAATATGTATTGGTGTTACATCAATAAGTACATAAAGCATTCTAGCTCAAGAATGAGTATTGTTCGTCTTCTAACTAAAGAGTAACCTATGCCGTTAACAACGGCGAAGCTACGTACATATTCATGAAACCCTTCTTCAATCTCTCCGGAATCTGGGCAATGCCTTGCAACCCCTTGTCACCCCATCCAAAACTTTGAGCCAAAACATCAACGAAGCCCTTCTGACCACTCTCCCCATGAACGGGATTCATCCAAGCTTCATGAACATCCTTGTACCTCTTTTCGACATCATCGATCGACTTGACCGGCGCCCAAGCTTCATCGACAGTGATAATGTCTGGTAGATGTCTATCTGCAGTGATTTCCACGAGATCTGTGTCCGCGACCTTGCATGCTGGGAATGGATCGGGAGATATTGTCGGCTTGGGGGCAATGGCTTGGACACCTGTCATGAGTGGAGTGCTGTTGTCGTTTGTGCTGAGAAGATCGCCAACGTTGTTGCCACTCCTACGGGGGTCGATTTGTTGGTCATCTATCAATTGTTAGTTGGCTATCAAGAAGGCTCTCAATGACTACATTGGCCGTGTCCCTGACGGAATAGACCATCGTGTGCAAATACCAGCTTACGGATTCTACCTCCGCCCAGATCCGGTGACCATGTTTCCGGACCTTCGGGTGGAAGTCTTATCCAATGACTCTGGTCTCCGAGCTGCTGGTCAAGGCCCTCCTGCTGGTGCACCTCTTCTGCGACACGAGATTATTGCCGACGGAGCGATGATGACTTTGATGGATCGCGCACCTGATTCTGCACAGTTCTCGTCTCTGGTTCTCACTCAGCCAGCTCATTAACAGCGGTTTGCCGTTGCTCGAAGACTTTAAACTGCGGAGATCAAGATAGATATCAGACAGTAATACACCGTTAACCAGAGTATCCGAGAAACTGATAGAGACAGACAAAAAGCATTGGAACAAGTCACTTACACTCCCTCCTCAGCGAACAAAATATACACATGGAACTTCCAGCCCAAACAGAGTCTCAATGATTTAAGAATCCTCCGTCTACCCGCATTCGCAGATCTTCAGCTTCAAACTTTGCGGGAGATGATGGGGAATCAACCAGGCACAAACGCGCCTTACTTTGAAGATGACACTCCAACTTCAGCGCTATTCGCCATGCAGCTGAATGATCCCATATACAACCTGACAATCAATATGCGTGACTCTTCCAGGGCCTCGCGCGCATTAGCTGATTTGGCACCGCCTGACTCTGGAGATGGAAGCCCTGAGGTGAGGACAATCAATATGCTACAGGCAGTGCGAGTGAAGAAACTCTCTGTTCCTGGTGGCGAGGTAGTCACTGCAGTTATTGATAATAATTCAGATCAGGATGAACAAGACGATGTTAGCAGTTATGAAGGATGGGATTATTCGAGACCTACGGCCTACGCGCCTTCTCACGATGGCTTGTCAACTTGTCTAGCCCCTCATGTCAAAACTCTGCCACTTCATAGTGCAATCACCGGCGCCCCAGCTATTTTGTCTAGCACAACTTCAATGGGTCACGGTGGACCCCGTTCAATCAAAAGACCACCAGAATCAGAGCCAGCGTCAGCACCAAGGTTTCTCATACGCGTTAGCAGTAACTCGACCTAAATCCACGATCAAGTCATACTAGACAGGACGAATCTTCCCCAGGACCTAATATTTTCCATCGTCCTCAAGCAAAGGGAGATCAACCAGTACTTACTAATGGAACTAACCATCGACATACTTCTTGATGTCTAATTACACCGGTCCGGGCGCACACATGTTGACGAATCGCTTCAACGTCATTCCTACGACCTTTCATGACATGAATCATAATCAGTATTACCTGCGTATTTGGCTTCTTCCTAGAGCTGAGAAAGGATGGGTCATCGCCCCGGCTGTCAATGAGTTGAGTTTCCTGTCGGGCTTGGTTCGTATTAATGCTCCGAGGGGCGGATTTGGACGTTCGACTGTGACTATCCAGTCTTGAGTGAGGTACTGCAGAAATCCGGCTATGGTGATGGACGACATCAATATCATGATTGTTGAGAATCCTCTGGTCTCTGTAACAGTGGCGATGCAGTAAAGGCCTTTTTGAGGTTATAATTACACGACCAGTCTAAATATGTAGTAGTAGGTCACGAGACTTCAACTGACTCGGGAAAGCATTGGTTCTAAATTAAAAACATCAAACGGGTTCCTTTTGACTTTCATTCTCTTTCGAGCTCTTACACTCATGCAGAATATGCCTTCTTATCCACTGCCACACTCTCCCTATGCGCTCTCCATTAACAGCCCATGCTACCACACTAACTATCATCACAGGCACAACCACATATATCCACGTTGTTACATCAGCTCCAGTACCGTTGAGCTGCTGAAGGTCCATTCCGAAGATTGAGGTAGTAAAAGCTAATGGCACAAAGACGGCAGCAATAAATGTTACCTTGGCTACAGCCTCGGCTTGCTCTTTTCCACGTTGGGCCTCGCGAACGATGGACTCGTTTGACAGTTTTCCCATCTCATCTCGACAGCCTGATGAAACGGCTTGGGCACGGCGAATAAGCTTCTCGAACTTGCGCTCGAGACAAATGGCGGCATCTTCTGCTTTTACCTTTGCGCTGTTATTCTTGTTTCTATCTTGTGAAGAATCTTCTCTGTGGCGCTGCGGCTGATAAGACGTGCTAAGGGAAGTCTCCCGGCGCTGTAATCGCTCATCGCTGTGTTCCTCGTTGTGAGGACTGGGGGTGGAATGTGGTTGTTGGCTCACTAGTGACCAACCGCGACCTCCCCGGGTTTTTATGACATCCAGTACATCTTGTAGTCGTTCAAGATGAGCATCGACTTGTTTCTTGGTCCTTTGAATCTCACCAATTCCGTGATTGGCGTCTTTTCCAAATATTTCCGTTTTCTCTTCCATGAGGTTTAAAAATTGATATTCAGATACTGCCAGGAACTGGAATATCGTGTTGAGTGCATGAAAAGGGGAAGCGTTACTAGCCATTGTCTCTGTGCTGTCTTCGTTCTGGCCGAGTTCGTCACAAAGTAGTGAAAACGCGTTTTCTAGGGAATCACGTGCTGATTCTTGGCTCTCCCCAGCTGATTCCTCTTGCGTTGACTTGATTATGTGCCTGATCTGTCGATTGGTAAAGTCAAGAGGCCAGCTGATAAAGCGAACATATCCTGCATGTGTGTCTCTGATCTGTTTCCAGGGACCGCGATGGCTTTGACCTAAACTGGTCCCGCAGTCTGACCACACAACAACTAATCAAGTCATCAGAGTTAGTTATAGCAAAGTGAAGAAAGAGTGAAAGATGAGTCACTGTTAACTGTTGTACACCAAAACTTACTTGTCCAGTGCTTTTGGAACTGAAGCAACTTGATGGTGAGCTGCTGTTCGATTGAAAAGTGTTTGAGATCGTGGACAGAAAAACTGCGAACTATTGTACCGCACGGCTCTATCTTACGTCCCATGTTCACGTCATCTGTAAAAGATTTCATTTCTTTCGCCAAGTCCGTACGAGCCCTCTCCAAGCTGCAATCAGACTTGTGGTTATCCCACATTCCAATGCTGGTAAAAGTCAACTGAATTGTCCCTGTGCCGATGACAGATATGGGCGGTAGACAGAACATGTCACTCAGATTAAGTTGCGTTCCGTTGGCCAAGTGCTGGAACAAGAACTCGTAGTCTAACCCAAGACAAGATCCTATCCGACTAAGCCATTCCGTCGCAGGATATCCGCGAAGGAATAGGATCTTGTTTACTTTGGCCTTGCGCAAGGTCTCCTCAATTTCATCGATTGAAGTCAACGTGTGTGCCTGACGCCGTGCACGCGAAACATCTGATAGCTCGTGCAGCACGGCAAAGTCGGCCTCTCTTGGCTGAGAGCCTGAACTGGATGTTGTAGAGTTACTAGGTTGATCAAATAGCCTTGAAAGTGCCTCATAGTGAAGTCCTGAGAACAAGGAACGACCATCTTTGCGTGGTACAAAGGTAGACAAGGTCGACTTGTAAGCTTGCTGACAGTTAGTATAGATAAGTAAAGGTATCGGAACAGGATATGATTCATACCATCATGGCTAGAGGAAGGGCTGAGACGTCTTTCATTGTGAGCTGAACCTGTGTTCCAGGTGCTTGATCTAACAACTGTTGGGTCTGAACGATGCCGAGTGCCTGTCTCCTCAGGTAACGCTATTGGTGGTTTTGTCGGGTCCATTTCTGTATAATGCCAAGGGCGGGTAAATAACCGTTGGATACATGGGAAATCGAGGCTTAAAGTACACCCTCCAGCTAATCAGGCTGAGAAAGACCCGAAACTATTGGTCAAATATTCAGAAACGCCACTCAGCTCAGCCGTTGTAGTACGTACGTAAGATCCTATTGCATATACTCGTCAGTTGTGCATCCTTCTTCTGTCGTACAACCATCTTCAACGTGGAGGGCCAATCATCATCAGCCCCCTGTGTCACACCCGTTATCCCATGACATATGAACTTGGCAGCCTGATTTCGAATTTCAACCCTTTCACAGCCCTGTCTTATTTGGGCTTACATGCCTAATCAGTAATCATTTGGCATCTAGGGCTGAGCTTGCCTGGACTCGCCCCATTGATAAGAAGTCATTCTTGGAACTACGACATTTCTTGAATAAAATGTCAATGAATGTACAAAGTCCATTGCCATTTTCACATGGTTTCCTCGTTATGTATTACATGCGGTCTTCATTTGTCAAAAGTCTGTCCTTCACATGGCGCATCCTCCTACGCCTCATTTTCAACCTCGTGAGCATCAAGACTCAAGAAAAACTAAATTACAGTCTTAGACAAATTCCAATGTGAATAGAGAATGTATGAAATGTTCAAGTAGGGACCGAAATTACCTCTCACTCTCTTTGAAACGGTCAAAATAAGAGTCCTCCAACAAAATCAACGGTATAAAACGTAGATCAGTTCGTCCCAGTCTGGATCTGTCAACTCATCCTCCTGCCGATCATCATTCGGAACCAAGTCGTGTCGAATATTCATGGAACGTTCAAGCAGCTCACGTGCTTCACTTCCACTATTACCGGATGCTTGAAGTGCGCGGCCCAGCTTCCAGCAATATCTCCCAAGGTCTGCCTTGTACCATGGAACTTCACCCGGGAAGGCCATACACTTCCTCAACAAGGCACTGGATTGTCATGTAAGCTTCGATGTGGAATCACTATTATTGACAGACTCACATCGCTTCGTCGTATTCTGCCCTTTCGAAATGGGCTCTTGCAAGTCTGTAGCTGGCTTGGATGGTGAAGCTTGCGTTTTCACCGCAAGTGATGCGCAGTACGGACAATCCACGCTTCGCAAAGTCGTACCAGTCACTTTTACCCTGCAAGCGTCGAATATTACCCATATATGTGAGTAGATGGCCGTCCCTGGGTTGAGTCAGCAGTCATTTCCGCGGCCAGTCACGTAGACGGGAACTTACTCAATTCCCTCAGTATTATCTTTCCCTAATTTCTCCTCTCTCTCCTTCAGAATAGGTGCCAGTATTTCATACCCAGCGTCAGGTTTTCCTGACCAAGCTGTGACGGTCCCTCTGTGCTGCCAGGCAAACGGAAAGGGGAGTTTATCAGGCTCTCGCTGTTGATCTAACAGTTCACAACAAGTCTCGAAAGCCTTCAACGCCTCCTTGGTGTCTGGGATGGTCATCAACGCGATTCCGAGTTCGTTGTACGAGATTGGAAGTGTCTTGATGTCCACAGGTTCCTTGTATTTCTGGATTCGGTCCACGAGCAACTCGATCCACTTTTTGCAGCATGGAACTGCGTCTTTCGTCAACATGTAGATTGACGTGATCCCCTGATATCTGTAGCTATTGGTGAGTAGATAGCTGTATCTGTTTGGGTCTTGTCCCTCGCTGTTTGTGTTGAGAATCTGCTGTGACAGGCGTGCGTATTCGAAGCCATATCTAAGATTGAAACCCCAAGATTGAAGGATAAAGAACCTGAGATGCCTAATTAGCACTTTCTGATCATTCTCTATGCATTTGGTCGGACTCACCACGCTGCCTCGTTAAACAGTGATGCAACAGCAATGTTTGGCTTCAGATTCTCTGGAGTCTTTTCCTTAACTAGTTCTTGTAAGGTGTTTGCATGTGGCAAGTACTCCTGTACTTTTCTCAGTCGATCGGATCCAAGCTCATTTGTTTCATCAAAGAATGGCCAAACCGTCGACAATAGCACGACTGCTGCATCATAAACTGACCGCAACTCTGTTATGTCCAGCTGGTGGCGTACGACGTCCTGGACCAGTCGATGGATCTTGAGAAAACTAAGTTCCATATTTCTCGTGATTAGAGATGACTGGATCAGTTCAGCCCTGGCGTCCATGTACCCAAACTTGTCTTTAGGGTAGTCGTCCAGATCGACTTTGTCAGCACCTGCCATCAACAGATTCTCCGGAATGCTGTCAGGATCAAGCACAGAGAGAACTCGGAGAAGGGCGAGTGCAGATGGTGTCAAGCTCTCTATGTTCCAGATTGAGGCAACTGTTTGTTGCCTAGTCATTCCTTTGACTGGCGCGCTTTGGAATCTTCTTGCATCATGATTGTAGCTTTCCAGGAACTCGGACAAGGACAGATGTTTAGTCCTGATCAGATACGCCATTTGCACTATTGCTAGAGGAAGTCCCCCCATCCTTTCAGCAATAGTCTCGCAGACTTCTCGACCAGACTGCTCTTTTTCCCGGTGCGAAAGGCCTTGAAGCCATGCCCCAGCATCTTGAGGTGTCATGGAAGGCAGGTCGATACCTAATAAATTGGCGAATCCTGGGGGATCCTGCTTCGCCAAGGGGTTGCGGCTGGTGATGAGGATGGAGCCAGGGCCATTCAATGGCCAGAAATCTGACAGAATATCCGGGTCATCAGCATTGTCAAACACAATCAGCCACCGAGCCTTTGAGCCCAAATCTTGGCCCGCTCCCAGCGTCTTGATAGGGTTGGAAAGCCATGCTTTGACAATCTCTCTGATTGACTCTGGGTCTTCCCGAAGTGCTGCTGTTTCGTCAGAAAGCCCGAGCTGAACAGCCATATTGCGATAGCATCCATTGAGTTTATCGGTGCTTGCTGAATTGACCCAAAAGATAGCATCAAAGTCACTCTTATGCGAATGAGCGAACTCGACGGCGATCTCGGTCTTACCCAAGCCCCCGATACCACAAAGGGCGAATGCCTGTAGAGGCTCTTCTTCCTCACCGCTGCTATTCCCCGAGTTATCGTCTGCACTTAAATAATTTGGCTTGAGAGCTTCCTCTATCTGTTCCAAGATGCTCTTTTGCCCAAAGAAGCCACGGTTACGAGTTTGACCAAGCATGTGACAGGGTAGAAGAACAGTTCTGGTCCCGGTAACTGAACTTCCTGGGCTTGAATCTCTTCTCGGACTGCCGTCTGGAGGGCTATAGTGGCTCTCAGTGTTGGTGTACGAGATGCTGTAACTGATCTCAAGCTTTCCGAAGGCCTTGGTAACGAGGCTTTTACCTTCTAATGGAGCCTTGTGAATGAAACTTATCATACGTTGAAATAGAGATGTCCCAGGAATGACAACAGGTAAGCCAGAGTGCGGCGAGTCCGCTGGTACAAGCTCTTCGTGTGTCGTGTTCACGGCCGCATGAAGGCGATCGACAAGCTGATTTGTATCAACATTAATTGATATAGACCATATATCGCGGCATCTTACCTTAACATTGAGCCTACCTCCCTTTCTAATGAAGCCTAATCCCGATGCAGGCACCTTTGTCTCTGTGGACTCGAAGACGGATAGAATTGGGACTGGTAGATTCAGGGCGCTGAATTGTTTGCAGACGTACGACAAACTCTCTTTGTCTTCGTTTCGGAGAACTGTCTTTGAGACATCCTTGCGATAGAGCTGCAGTATCTTGCGCCAATTGTCCCAACGATCGTCTTCAGTCGCGCAAAGGTGCGGTGTTCCGAGAAACACAATGCCCGACAGTGCGTTGTGGATGTTGGGGTAGTCGTGGTGGGCCAAGTTTAAGGCTCGCTTAAGAATGACGCCGCCTAGCCCATGGCATATAAAGTAGAGGGGTCTTCGGTGATACTACATGAGATAGAGTAATTAGCCTCGTTCCTGATACTGTGCTCTGGGGACCTCACATCGACCGGCCTCGCTTGACGGGTATTGTCGAGAAGACTTCCCCCAAGCACTAGCAATTGATGCCAAACATGCCCGTCTTCAGCACCTGTCGAGTCAATGTCGTAGGTGAAGATGAACACTCGTGTGTCTTGGTCAGTCGAGGCGAGGAGAAGCTTGAGCCACGAGCAGCTGTTCTCTTCATTCTTGGGGCATCCTTGAGCCCAGAGCCCGGGGACCACGACTATACTGTACAAAAGTTAAACACCGTGAAGTAATCATAGCGGTATGTGAGTGGCAAGGAAGTGATGGCGCAGGATCGGGAGCTTACTCAATCCCATCGGCAGGGGCCTTTAACTCGGACAAATGGTAGACTTGTCGGAGCTCAGACCATGACTTTCGCTGCAGCCTCATCAGGGGCATGGGGCGAATTCAATATTTCGTGGAAGTTGAAAAGCGATTCTTGAATGTCAGATTGTAGTCGCACTCTACACAAGGGGATAAAGTTTAGAAAAGAGATCCTGGACAGGATTCGATTCCTCAATAATAAGCAAGAACGCCTTGTCACGCCATTGATTAGAACGAACCCCGCATTTATGGTTACACAATGCAGTTTATACAACCCTTTGAGGGCACTGCTAATCAGGCTGGCCGGATGATAGTTTCCGATTAACACTCTACACCCTCTTGTGTTCCTGGACAGGCAGAGATCTGCCAGCCTGCTTTTCGTCTTTTCTATGATTGACTCAACAATCATTGGTAACGTGTGGCGATTGATTGTATCGAGTAAGATTGGTGTGAAATCTCGACGTGACTTTTGTGTTTTGTGCAATACGTTAAATAAATCAAGAATAGTTGCCAAAATGACAGACAGGTCTTTTTGTTGTAGGCAGCAATTTAACTATTGACAAACAATGAACCGTCTATTGTGTCATTTTCATCGACTATGTATGTACCTGACTTGATCGGCTCATTAGTACGAGTTTAGTCAAGCTCTCTTGTTTATCGGACTTATCTATCATCTATTGATTAGCTTGCCTAAAGAAATAAAAAACACTCAGCCTGCGCGAGTATCTCCCTGATAATGTCGGTTATCAAGGCGTCGTTGCGTGTGGAACCTAGTCCTTCGGCTCTACAGTCAGCAAGCTTACCTTGATCAGGTTATGGTCGGATTTCGATTACTCCGCACGTTATCAATCTACCCTGAAATGATATCTAATCTAATCCTGTGGATTATACAAGCTAACAAAGACTAGACTAGACTAGATAGAGGGGAGGTGCCCACTGGCAGCGTGGATGTAACATCGTTCCTGCTTTGCGTAATCCACTCTGAGCCAATTTTAGTTCTGCTGGCTGACAAAGTTCTTCTTCTCTTTTGTTTTGTCTTTGATCCAACTACGCGATCCATTCATACGGATCCCAGGTTCGCAGTCAACCATGAGCGGAGCATCGTCCCGTAGACCCCGCAAGGTCAGTCCAGCATCAGAGACGTCCGATCAGACGCCTCTTTTGCAGGGTCACGATGATCAATCAGATGCTCCAGCAGACCGCCAACCCGTCTCTTGGGCATCCCTCCCTAATAAAGGGCAATTGGCTGTCATATTACTTGCCCGCTTGGCTGAACCATTGAGCGAGCGATCACTGGCGTCTTATTTATTCTACCAGCTGCGATGGTTCAATCCCGACCTTGATCCTTCAGAGATTCCCAAGCAAGTCGGATATATCACTGCTGTGTTTGCGGCTGCGCAATGCCTCACTTCCATGTGGTGGGGTCGTGCTGCTGATAACCCTCGGCTAGGTCGCAAACGCGTCCTGATGATTGGACTTGGTGGTTCAGCCATGTCGGCGCTGGGAATGGGGTTTTCGACATCACTCTATGCTGCCTTTTTCTTTCGGTTCTGTGCTGGTGCTCTCAACGGAAACATTGGTGTTCTAAGGACTATGGTCTCGGAGGTAGTGACTGAAAAACGGTATGGTTTTGCTGATGATTTATATATACTACGCGCCCTCGGAAAGCAGCTGATTCGTTCTATCACAGACATCAAACTAGAGCCTTTCTCTTACTTCCCATGTGTTTCAACGTTGGCGTCATCATTGGACCACTTTTAACAGGATTCCTCGCGGATCCTGTTCACTCACTCCCTGGCATTTTTGGGCCAGGCTCGTTCTTGGGTGGCGATGATGGCGTTCAATGGCTCAGGGACTTCCCTTATGCGCTTCCAAACATCTTCTGTTCTACTATTTTGACAACAGCATTTTTCTTGGTTATTCTGGGCCTCGATGAAACGCATCCGCAACTGCGATACAGACCAGACCCTGGACGTAGACTTGGCAACCTCATATTGCATATCATCCTACGGAAGAATACTGAAAACCAACATTATGATGCCGTAAGTACGGAAGATCCGTCGGGGCTGGTCGTAGCTCGATCTACAGATCAAGAATCTGGCGAAATACCTACCGAAGCTGCAGACAAGGTCCAGCCTTCGTTCCGGGAGGTCTTGACCAGAAAAGTGTGTCTCAATATGTTGCAACGCTTCTTGCAATCTCTACACGTCTCAGCCTTTAATTCCATCTTCTTCAGTCTTCTCCCCGCCCCGAAAGCCGACAATCAAAACTTTCATTTGCCATTTCGCTTCACCGGCGGTCTTGGACTTTCGAGCGAGAAGATGGGACTGGCCAACACGACCATTGGCATGATTGGAATCCCTCTGCAAATCCTTGTGTACCCAAGGCTTATCGGAAAGTTGGGTGTAAGAGAATCGTATCGTGTTTTCTTGCCGCTCAGCATTATCGCCTATTTTTTGCTGCCTTACCTTGTTTTGCTACCCGACAACGACGCTATAGTTTGGACCTGTCTATCGACTGTGCTTAGCTTACAAGTCCTGTCTCGAACCTTCGTTAACCCGGCGACTATAATGCTCATCAACGACTCAGCACCAACCCCGAATCTTCTAGGAACAGTCCACGGTTTAGCGTCGAGTATTTCGAGTGCTGCCCGGATCATGGGGCCGACCGTGGGCGGTATATTGCTTGGCTGGGGTCTTGCTAACAACATGGTGGGGCTGCCATTGTGGATGTTGGGTATTTTGGCGGTGGTGAATTGGGTTATCCTTTGGTGGATCGAAGACGTGAACATGTCTCATTGATTTTTCGTGTCAATCAAGGAAGAGTTTCCTGCTTTCAACGAGGGATCACTGTAGACGGGCCTATCCCTGCTCAGAAATAGCGCTGTTCGGCCTATCTTATCCTCTATCTTATCGCGCTTCCTATACCCGTATGCTACTGCCAGACATTTCCAAGGGTCACTCAGCCAATTGCATGATTAGGTACTGACCCAAGGGTATCTCTGGCTAAATAAACAGCTTGAATAAGGTCTACTTAGATGCTGAGTTTCACAAATTGATACGATATCCGGCATCGGCATCAGATGAACGAGTTGTAAACTGGCTTTATAGTGCCATTAATTTTTGCAAAACCGGGAAACTTTAGGTGGAAACAGTCGTGAAAACTAAATCATGTCTCAAATGAAGTATTTATATTTTATAGATGCAGCTTTCTGACTCAGAACGACTCTACCGTACCTTGATACCAAAGACCGTGTTCCTGAGATTAAGTATCCCATGGTTAAGCTGATTGAATAGAACATACCCTATACTACAAGACCAGGACAAGAACGTATGAAGTAACCACCTGCTTAATGCATCAGCTAGGCTATTCACCCCACCCACGCCCTGCAGAGAAGATACCGTCGAACTCTACACTAGATAGTCAAAGATGCGCTCCCGCGTAGATCACGCGAGCTGGAGCCAACGCTGAACTTGTAAGAGCCACTTGCAATCGCCCACTTCTGTGCTTCCGTGTTCCAGTAACTCAAGTCACGGCGACGGAGTTTAAAGGAAATTTCTGCAGTTCGACCGGGAGTTACCGTCACCTTGTTGAATCCCCGGAGGATGCGATCGGGTTGCATAGCAGAGTCTGGGAATGCCACGTAAAGCTGCGCAACTTCTGATCCCGTTCGATCACCTGTGTTTTCGACCGTCGACTTGACCTCGATGACCTCATCCCATAAATCAGACTGGCCACCCGGCATAAGCTTCCCTGTGGGGAACTTTGACGACAAAGCCTTCTTATCCTTAATCTGAACCGAGACCTCACCGTACTCGAAGGTTGTGTAGGTTAAGCCGTGACCAAAAGGATATCGCACCGAGATGTTCTGGGCGTGAAAGTACCGATAGTCGATATGTGTGCCCTCAGTAAAGTTGCATTGCGCAGTGACACAAATAGAAACCGGGTAGTCAGACGCATTCTTGGCAATAGTGTGTGTCAACTTGCCGCTAGGGTTCACATCGCCGTATAGAACATCGGTAATCGCATTGCCGCTCTCCTGACCCAGTAGACCAGCATAAAGGATTGCTGTAACGTTTTCATTCTCGGCCCATGCGTCGAGAATACGTGGACCAGAAGTGTTGATGATGACGACGGTGTTGTTGCAGTTGGAAGCGACGGTTGTTACCATAGTGTCTTGATCATCATCTGTGAGTTGGCTTCGGTCGCCACCCTCACCAGAATATGAGTTCAGGAAAACGAGGCAGACATCGGAGTTCTCGGCGTAGTTGGCAAAAGAAGGAGTGACAGCTGTACCCTGACCGAGACTGCCAAGGTCCATCCCGCCGCCACCACCACCAGAACTGTTATCGCTACCACCACTGGTCGGAGGAGAACCTCCTTTGCTTGCGCCAGTAGTAGAGTTATCTGACGATCCTCCAGGCATACCACCACCGCCACCACCACCGTTGCCGCCACCCATGCCGCCGCTGGAAGTGGAAGTATAAGTGTTGTTCATGATCCACCAGATCATGCTGTTGTCTTCAATAGCACGGTTGGTCAAGGCTTGGAAAGGAGTGACGAGATAAGGAAACGACAGCGAACCGGAGCCGGATCCGCCGGCAAGGTGTCCTTGGTAAACATCGCTATCCGTACCTTGAACCGAGAATGCCTGGTTGGGACCGGCCATGACGGGACCAGCATGGGCTCCAAAAAGTGACACGGTGCGTGGTTTGTCAAGAGGAAGTCCGAGGCCACTGACATTCGAGTTCTTCAGTAGGACAATCGACTCGCGAGCGACCTCACGGATAAGCTTGTTGTGGTCACGGCGTACGTTGCGATACTCGGTTGAATCGGCTTTCGAGGGTTGCTTGCCGTCATCAAGGCCGACGTAGTAGTAGCCCATAACATTGCGAATAGTCATATCGTCCAAGCGTTCCTGAGTGAAGCTACCGTTCTTAATACCGGCTTCCATAATCGCAGAAGTCCACAAAGAGCTTGATCCAAAGTCGAGACCGGCGTTAGCTGACTTGAAAGAGGTGGTCTGAGAGTTGACATCAGGGAACACCATTCCTGGGAAACCCATGTGCTTCTTCAAGACGCCGCTGATAAGGTTATTATTCTCGCATGAGAGTGTGCTATTGACCCGAGTCATGCCGCACATAACAGCCATCATTCCCGCCTTGACACCAGCTGCAAAAGGCCATGCGTAGAGTTCATGAATGGTCTTGTCGTCAGCATTGGAGGAGTAAACCTCGCTAGTACCACCCGAAAGACTGGAGGATCGGTTAGTCTCCTGCTCGTTAAGGAGAAAATGTCTTCCACCGGCGATGACACCAGCAGAGTTCATACCAGTGATGGCCTCACCCATTGCCACCCCAGAAAGGTATGGATCGGCAGAAAAGGTTTCGGGGGTGCGACCACCAAAGGGAGTTCGCCCAAGAGGGCCCGGTTCTGGACCATCAATCAAGTTATAGCCCATATCGTAGAACTCCTGGCCAACAGCCTTGAACTGTCGTTGGATAAGATCGCGGTTCCACGACATGGCTAAAGCATTGGCCATGGTGAAACCGGAGACATAGAACTGGAAGTTGATGCCGGAGACGCCATCTTTGGCGTTGAGGGCCGTCCAGTTGTTGTTGCCGTTGAGACTACCGCCTGTGATGATAGTGATTTTCTCCGTATTATTAAGCTTTGCGACGAAGCTTTTCGCGTCTTCGTATGCGTCGTTGAAGCGACCGTTCAATGAGACTGACTTGTGTTAGATACCGGTGTGTGTATTACCTGTTGAGTAGGTGACATACCATAGTCATCACCGAGAATTGCGGATGTAAATGTCGAATCCGATGCTGCTAGACTGCTTGCAGCCAGAAATGCAGACAGATTCACAAAGTTCACAAGCCTCATCTTCATCCCAAAGAGAAAAACGAGTGTTCAGAGTAAAGAAAGTTAAGCTTTGCCTTGAAGATTGATTGGCCTACAGAAAGTCTCAAAATGAAAATCTTCCATCTCATCAACGATATTAATATGATCAAGCTCCGAGCGACAGCCACATCACGACGTCAAAGCCTTACGTAGTCTCATTGATACTTTGAAACACGGCAATTGATCTAAGGGTTCTTCTAGAACAAAGAGAACTGGTTAGTAAATGCGGCTGTCAAGGCGCGCTTTTGGGAAGCCGCGTGGCATTGTGGACTATGTATGTAATTTATTCGGCAACTGGAGTATAAATTCTCGCAAACTCCCGGAAATGCCGAGCTCGGAATTGCCGAACAAAAACTCCTTGCTCATTATGTGTATGTTCACCTATCCACATGCGATAAGACGTTCATTTGCATTGACCATCTCGGAATTTCGACCGGAGGTATGACTAGCGATGCCAGAATGGAATCTTGCATGCGTAATTCCATCCACTCACAGAGTCCTGAGATATCAAACCAAACAAGGGTGTTGAAGAATCGGTCCATTTATCTGCAAATCGCAATTATTAAGAGGATGAAAGAGAATTGAAGGGTTTTCAAGGATAGTCTTATTTAATGAGGCGTTAACGCACTTAAGATGCTTTAGCTCATCCCACCATCAGCCGTTCATCAAGCCTCCTTTTTGTCTCGCCAATCATGAGAACTAGCACTCTTCTAGCTGGCCTTGCTGCCCTGGCTAATGCAGCACCCTCAACTCAATCGCAACCGAAATCTAGATCCCACACTCTTATTGTTGACCAAGCACCAGACACACCCCGTCCGTACATCCTCCCCAAAGGCTTCGGGCGAGCCGTGTCAGTAGGATCTCAGGTGTATCGCTTTTCTGTAACAGGCAACGCTTCCGATGGTGCTTTTACCTTGCTCCAAACCAATGCGCCCTCATCCTCTGAGCTTGGAGTCCTTCCGCACATTCACAAAGCCCACTATGAGAACTTTTACTGCACCAAGGGTCAGTTTCGCCTTTGGGCAGAGTCTGATTCGTCGGCACAGCAAGGTCGACAGTTAACTCCTGGAGATTATGGTGCTGTTCCACACAATACCACACATACCTTTCAGGTTCTCGATCCGGACACCCAGATGACTGGTGTCATTCATCCTGGTGGCTTTGAAGAACTATTCGTCGCTCTTGGAGAAGACTTCTCTTCCAAGACGGGCACTCCATTTGTCCCGGCTGCTCTCAACGATTCAAGCTCTGGCACTGATCCCGAAGTCATCACGGCTCTTGAGTCACTCGACGTCTTTGCTCAACTTGATTTCCAACCACGACAAGACTTTTCGAATGGCCAAGCAGGTGGCGCGTCACAATGGCATAAAGATACGGACACTCTTGCTATTGACTCAACTACTTCAAACTTTATCGCAAAGAATAGGGGGCCAAAGTACCTCAATAACATCGGCGGTACCTATCAGCTCATCGCTCCCTTGGCCACCAAAAACCAAACTGGTAGCAATTTTACTATGGGAACTGTGACCTTGAGCCCTCATATCGAAAAGACACGTGCTATCAGCACCAAGCTGCGCGAACCGGTTGCCTTTCAACTTGAAGAAGGCAAGCTCAGCATCTCGATTAGCGGATATGACGCCGCAGAATTAATACAGGGAGATGTGGTATTTGTTCCCGGAAACGCTTCTTTCACTTACCATGCTCTAGTGCCTTTCACTAAATTTTTATATGTCAGTGGAGGCAAGGATGGCTTCGACCAAACCTTGATCAAGGGGGCTAAGGCCTGGGATTATGCCACCTATCCAGTGGCGTAGAACGTTTAAAAAGAGATTTCTCTAAGACGTGTACTTCACTGCTATAAAAAGGCTTTAGCGTGTTGTCATAGAACTACTTTCTATGCAGTTTGTATTGGATATAGCGCGAAATCTATATTACCACTGTTGTTAAGCCTCAATCACAAGTTGCTGAACTTATCTCAACTCCAGTTTCCCTTCCCACATGTTCGCTGTGAAAAGTTATGTACCGTAAGGATGTAGTTCGTAACGCTATTGTTGTCTTGAAGCTCCTATCACAACTCTCGGAAGAGTCGTGGATGTCACTCTCGTCGAAGCGGTCTATAGCCCGTATAGCAAGGTTCGAACCCACAACCTTCGAGGGGTGGCCGTTTCGCATCGTCATTGGCTGATCATCGTCGTACTTACCCCGCGTTCTACTTTCGGGTTTCAATACCATGAACAAAGTTTTTGATGCTTCTGTTTCAGTCAATCGAGCAACATGTCCACTTCAAATCCCGGTTATTCTACGTTCAGCTTCAAAGACCCCGTTTTGGCATCTTTACTTGCCTTCATAGTAGCTTTTTTGTTCTGTGCCCCCTTTGCTATCACCCGATGGCTTCAACGCACCTCCCTCGCTTCCGGGGAACTTCGAGAGTTACGAAGAGAAGGTGTGTCATGTAGTAACATGAGTGATCAATCAGACAACATGTACAACATCCCGGCTGGTACCACGACTGATGGTCCAATACGCATCAAGGCTATCTTCATCCACCCTATCAAGTCTTGTGCGCCAGTTGAGCTGAGCCGAGCCCTACTGGTGAAGAGCGGTCTGTCTTGGGATCGTTGTTTCGCTCTAGCAACGAAAGTGAATAGACCGGAAGCAGAAGGTGGACCAATATGGCGCTTTGTCAGCCAACGCACCAAGCCGCTCATGTCTCAGATTCAGACCGAAATATGGTTGCCTCACGAGGGTAGTGATCAGAAGGATCCATTAGTCCGATCCACAGGATGTCTCGTTCTCAAATTCCCAAATCCCAGCCCACTCAGCTTGCTCGACCGAGCCAGAATGGTACTATCATCTCAAAGGAAAGAAGTGTCTGCAATCGTGCCACTCTTTCCTTCACCCGAATTTCAGGAGGAGCACGGAATAGGAATGAAATCATTCATAATTCATTCTAGAGAAGCCAAGGGTCTGGATATGGGCACGATCCCAGCATTGGCTGCTGTATTGCCGAAGCTGAAGAGATTTCTCAATATTCCAGGGCATCAAGATCTCACTCTTATACGGTGTACACCAGAGACCCTCGTACGCACCGAAAAGAACTTGGCACCACTGGAGCATATCGGCAAGCCAGCCGTTCATGGCTATACGGATCAGCAGCCTGTCAACATCAACAGTCTGGCATCCGTCCATGCAGTATCAGCACTTTTACCTAAAGAAAATCGGCCACTCAATGCTCTTCGTTTCCGCGCAAACATCTGGATTACCGGCGCTGCTGCGTTTGACGAGGAGACCTGGAAACGCTACCGCATCTTGCCAATGGAGAAAGATGCACAACGTGTCCCTCCCACGCTTTCTGTGGTTTGTCGAACCTCCCGCTGCACAATGCCGAACGTGAACCCTACCTCGGGCAAATTCGATACAGATGCCCCAGAATCAGACAAGAAAAGAGGCAGGGCGCAGCCTAGTACAACTATGGTACAGCATCGTACAGTGGAGGACGGGAACCCGAAAGCCCTCGGATATATCGGTATGCATTGTGTGCCTGAATATGCCAATCTCACTCAGGCTGCGGATCCTCTCAAGGGACTGTATATCCACGTTGGTGATGAAATAGAGGTTCTTGAGAGAGGTTCACATTTGTATGGGTCCACGGGTAATGATTATTAGCGAAGACGTGCAGAGCTCCGGTAGGTATATATCATGCTTTAGGAGGCGTCATTCATCGAGGCACAGCTGATTACAATCTAATGCCAGTGGTTCATTATCATTCACATATAGTAAAGTAACTACGACCGGATGAGATTAGCTTAAATAACCTTTCAGGCTTTCTATATTCCCGTAGGCTTTTATGGATAGTGGATCTACTACATACCAGGTCTCCACTCAACATGGCAATACCTCTGTAATGACTGCTATCCCATATTTTCCCGTCTCAACACAACCACGATTTTTGTCTTGGGATTGAATTCGATCTCTGTCCTATCGATAATGTTTAATATGCCTTGCTTAACAATCTGCTGGGAACATAGACATCCCCCTTTTGAGGAATGCACTCTGCGAAGTTCATTATTTGGAAAATCGTATTCTGTACCCGCTGAGTGTGTTACCAGGAGGTGGAGTGTGATGGGATTCGCTTAGTCCGTCGGAATTCAGGTTCTCATGCCGGCAATGGTGGGTAAGGAGGCTGCACTACCGTTTTTTATCCTGGTGCATCGATAGACGCAGAAGCTAGTGTCGTACATTGGAATTCTATGACGTCTATTTGAGGGGATGTTGAAGCCTCCGAAAGGTTAACCGTGACAAGTCATGAGGTAATTTGTCTCGACTAGTGGCCTGAACTCTGTTGTCTAAGCACATATTGACGGACTTACGATTCATTTTCTCCGTCTTTTCCGGCACTACCGTGTCGTCTGTTTGGAATAAAAATCCGTCCATGTCAATGCATACAACTCCTTCCAAGTCAGTCCAAGCTTCTGCTCCTCATCATCTTCTTCCTTGCCCTTGCCCACTCAGAGACCACTACAAGTTGCAATAACCCAGTTCCGCAACAGCCATGGCTTTCCCAGCCCCACCAGAGCCCAAGACCGAGCTAGGTCGCTATCAGATCCTGGCCAGCACTGCCGGCGTGAGGGTTTCACCACTCGCGCTGGGAGGCATGTCCATTGGCAAGTCATGGGCTTCTTTTATGGGTGCAATGGACGAAGAGCAATCCTTCAAGCTTTTGGACGCATACGCAGATGCTGGCGGCAACTTCATCGATACCGCCAACAACTACCAAGATGAGGATTCGGAGTTGTACATTGGAAAGTGGATGGAGGCCAGGAACAATCGAGATCTCATGTTTGTGGCGACCAAGTTCACAATCGATTTCCGCGGATGGGAGATCGGCAAAGGAAAGTCTGTCAACTACGCTGGAAATCACAAGAAATCTCTCCGGTTGTCTGTTGAGGCTTCACTTAAAAAGCTACAGACGGACTACATAGACTTGCTCTATGTACACTGGTGGGATTGGTCGACCTCGATTGAAGAATTGATGGACTCGCTTCACATACTTGTCGAACAAGGCAAAGTCCTTTACCTCGGCGTCTCCGACACCCCGGCCTGGGTTGTCTCAGCAGCCAATACGTACGCGAAAGCGCACGCTAAAACTCCCTTTTCCGTCTACCAAGGTCGCTGGAACATCATGCGTCGAGATATGGAGCGTGAAATCATTCCCATGGCACGACACTTTGGCATGGCGCTGTGCCCTTGGGACGTCCTTGGCGGTGGCCAGCTTCAGACAAGGGCGCAACGGGAAGCTCGTCAAGAGTCTGATAAAACAGGTCGTAGCAGCCAGCAAAATGAAGAGGCTCTCAGAGTGAGCGAAGCGCTGGAAAAGGTGGCTGCCGAGCATGGAAAAGCGAGTATCCAGCAGGTTGCACTCGCGTACGTGATACACAAGGCGCCCCGTGTATTCCCGCTCATCGGTGGACGAAAGGTCGAGCATCTACACGACAACATCGAGGCACTGAGCATTAAATTGACAGATGATCAAGTCAAGTCCATTGAAAGCATCAAATCGTTCGATCTTGGCTTCCCGCTGGATTTCATTGGCGATGACCCCCGGGAGACTGGACAGTCACCCCCCATGATGGAGTCTTTGCTTGGTGCGAAGATAGCTTGGAAGAAGGCGTAGAAAGCCATGGGGTATGTCTGAGAGGATAAAAGCTGGGATGCATGTTGCGCCATTCGCTTCTGTATTTTATCAATCCATCGTCTTCTACAGGTTCCGAATGTTCTCTTGTCATGCCTTACCGCAGCTGCAGCCTCTGGTTAATGCGACAACTCTATGCTTGCCATGACCGAATATGTAGCCGACTATTGAAAAGGTATTTACGAAACTAACGATGGGATTGTCTCAATGAGATCATTTACATCACCAAGCTAAAGTCCACATGATTACAGTCACTTCAAGCAGTGAGAATATCAGGTCAGAACGCCAAGCTGTACTGTGAAAAAGGAAAGAGATTTTATTTGAAAGCTATATAGTTCAACTCTATGTAAATGCGAGGCAATTATTAAAGATGAAACAGATAGATAGACACGAAAGAAAAGTAGTCGACTCAGTTGGGCCTGTTGCAACCCCGAGTATGAGAGATGCCTGGATCATCGGATATGGAAACAAATGAGACAGAGGTGAGAGTTCCCAATGGATCGAAGAAGAAATGGCTGTACCCAAGTAGGATTCACCATAGGCCAGCCATTGCTCCTGAAGACCAGATGGCTTCTAGTAAGCCTGGGTGGCCTTGGGCTGGTTGTTGGAAGCCTTGGTGGTCTTGCACTCGGACTTCTTGCCATCAGCCTTAGCAGCCTGGGTAGCCTGTTGCCCGTTGTTTCGGACCTTGGTAACTAGAGTCTTGGGGCTCTCGACCTTGGCCTCCTTGTTGTTGGAGCCCTGAGCCTCACTGTCCTTGGTGTTCTTGGTATCCTTGTTGGTCGCAACCTCGGCGACAATGGTAGCTTGGTACTGCTGGTTCTGAACTTTGGTGGCCTTGACCTGCTTGTTGTCCTCAGCCTTGGCCTTGGTGTCGCTAACCTCGGTGCCCTTGGATTCGGTGCTCTTGTACTCGGTGCTCTTGGAATCAGTGCTCTTGTACTCAGTGCTCTCGTACTCGGTGGTCTTGGAGTCAGTGCTCTTAGACTTGGTATCCTTGGACTCAGTATCCTGAGACTTGGTGTCCTTAGCCTTAGTGTTCTGAGCGTCGTCGTTGTTGTCAACCTCAGTAACCTTGGTAACAACCTTGGTCTTGGGGCTGGAAACCTTGGTGGGCTCAGCATACTGGACCTTCTCTTGCTGAACCTTGGCAGTCTTGGTGGCCTTGGGCTTGGCGTTCAAGTTGGTGGTGCACTTAGTCTTGGGCTTCTCGGCATGTTCAGTGGCTTGAGGCTCAGCATACTGGGCCTTCTTACCCTCAACCTTGGCGACCTTGGTAACCTTGGGCTGAGACTTCTGGACCTTGGTGGCCTTGGCCTTTCCAGCGTCCTTGTACTCGACCTCTTGCTCATCGGTCTTGGTATCCTCAGACTTGGTATCCTTAGCCTTGGTGTCCTTAGCCTTAGTGACCTTAGTCTTGGTGTCCTGAGACTGGTTGTTGATGTCAATCTCCGTGACCAGAGTGACCTTGGAGGATCCAGAGACAAGACCACGAGGGGCATCTTTAGTAGGAGCGGTGGTGGGAACCTGCTTGGAGGAGCATCCCTTGTCAAAAACGAAGAGCTTGTCGCTGCGAGCAGGAATCTTTGAGGCCGCAACCTTGTAAAGCTTGCAGATAGGAGACTTGGAGTCATCGGAGAGACCATAGAGGAAGCTCATGCATGAACTGTCAGCTGCAGCAAGAGCCTGGCAGTCCTTGGCAGTAGCCGCAGTAGTAGTCTTGAAAGGCTGAACATCGTTGCTCGCAGAGCCAGAAGCAGCACAGTTGCACTGCGTAGCGCGGCGGACAAGCACCTTCTTGGGAACAGTTCCCCAAGGCTGAGCAGTAGTAGGAGCCGAAGTGGGCACGCGATCAGCAGCGCACTCCTTGTCAAAGACGTGCAGAACATCCTTGCGGGCAGGGACCTTGGCAGCAGGCTCCTCGAAGAGAAGGCAGCTAGCGTGGTGCGCACCCTTGACGAGACCAAAAGCAAAGCTCTTGCAGGAGTCGTCAGAAGCGCAGTAGGTCTGACAATCGACTGCAGTGTCAGCCTTACCGTTGTGGTAAGGGTGAACCTTGCCGTTTGCAGCAGCGCTGGGAGCGACGTTGCATTGCTTGGTGCTCATGGAAAAGGGACTGGCCATGGCAGAAGCCACGGAAACAGAGAGGATAGCAACTGAGGTCTTCATGGTGATTGAATGAAACGAATGGATTCGAGTGAATGTATGAAGATGAACGAAAGTGGTTGAAAGAGTGTGAGTGAATGTGAATGTGAACGAAAGTGTTTGTTGTGTTGATGAGAAAGTTCTGAATTACTGGAAGCGCAGGCAGTATTTATCTTTGAGGTTTTCCAGTATCAACCTGAGCTAGTGAGAGCTTCGCGAAGAGTGTTCAGTGGGTGACGCGTCGTAGACACCACTAAGCACAAACAACACCACCAAGCTGCAGCCTTGCATGAACATGAAATCGATAGTTTGGGAACTACGCTCGAAAGACCCTCTTCGAGGACCAAGAGCTAGCATTACGGATCGTGATGTGGGAAATAGGAAACTGTTCGCCGTCAACTTCTAGCATTTTGGCTCTCGAGATTCCTCGAGATGAATTGGACACACTTCCCGAAATGAAAGAAGTCTCGTAATAAGTCCATAACATCTTTAGCCTTTCTCCATTCTCTTTGAAAGGTTCACGGGCTGGTGGGCCAAATTGATCTCGTTATTCGAAAGAGTGAGGCGCTATTGCGATGGATACGCATCATGAAATCGCCTCATCAAGCAGAAGCGAGTTCGTCTCATCTATCATGAATCGACTCATTCCTGCACTCTACTGGGGCTCCTTGTAAGGTCCAGATATGCCTTCAATCTGATACTGACGCTGTAAAGAGTACTGTATTGTAAACCTAGCACAGCAAATATACACATCGAAACCGCTGCCCTTGACGCCAGAGAGCTTCGGAGAGAATTGTTACTACCAAACCTGTATTGTGGCGAATGTCACCGCTGGGACTCCAGGTCATAGAGCGAGTTAGCTGTTCTCAAGGCGCATCGCTTTTCACTCGAACAAATCTCTCCTCCCCCCTCCCACAATGTATGGCCTCATAGAATGAAGTCTTGAGAGTTTTCGGACATTGACATGACTTTCGAACAGCCGCATGAGCCTACGCGTACGTTATGGAAACGAAGAAAACATGTAAGGGGCCGAAGCTAAACACAACGAGCGGTGTCAAAGATCCTGGCAGGCAGTGGTGAGGTTTTAGGTGCATCATTAGATCTTTTCATTCTCTGTGCTCAGAATACTCTAGACGTTCTTGCGGCTATGCATGTACCTTTCCAGGGCGTATTTCCACCGTAAGCTTCTGTGGAGCTGTTCTAAATCAGTTCTAGTAACGCGCGAAGCTTTCAGCTGCTGCTAGTGTTTTGAAGATGACATCCACACATGAATCCCCTGTCAGCTTAGCGCCATGAACGTTGCTCTCCCCGTCCAATGTTAGACTAAACTAATTGGGTCAAGCTGTTTTGTGACCGGATGTCTGATTGGATCAACCAGAGTTTTGGACGTGTAATATGAGCAGACATAAACTCTGAGGTGTACGGAGTAGGGAATGGTCCAATGGAATACAAGGTCAAACATTGAAGCGCCTCATGCAAGATCGGTAAGTGGCCGGGGAACCTTGATCTTCCGCACGGAAGAAACAAAACATCTCCAGCCAATGAAATCAGGTCCTTGTCATCCGAATTTCCGGGAAATCGTTGAACAGGGGTCAAGGAGTCACGTGGAATTTAGAAGATGCGTGGGTAATTGCGTTGAAACAACGTTTCTTTATGCAAATACAACCATGATCGTTCGGTAGCGAACCATTCAAAAAAACCAATTCGCAAGCGATTTACATAGCGACGCTGAAAGTCAGCTTATTTAGTTTTTTCACAACATTCGAAGATTAGTCACTTCAAAAAGACAAAAAATTCTGAAGAAAGCAACATAAAAAAGAGCCACAAATAAGATGAGATCAAATAAAACTCAACTTACCCTACATCATGAACATGTACACAGGTACATATCGACAACCCCTGCTTCAGTCCCAACAGACAATGACGTCTGAGCTTCTGCAGCTAAAAGGCCTCGACCGTTGCTGCGGTTCTTGAATGTTTGGTAGAACAATGGTTGTTTCAAGCTATGTGGGCCAATACACAGCCACACAGTGAAATGGGTGACGCTGACACAGCGGAACGGAATTGAGGAAGGCTGTGTTTACATTCGAGCTTCATTCGTTGATAGACCAGCATGTCAAGATGATCGAAAGTTGTTCTAAACTGCTGTTTATCTCAGTGCAGCTCGAAAGATTGATCGTACCTACGATATCACACAATATCAGATTAGCTATCCACGATGAAGCAACAGCCAGCGAGTTTACGACAGAAGCATTTGGTTACAGACTTCAACACGTTTAGCGATATCGGCACACCAAATATGCATCTTTGCTCCCATACATCGCCGTTCCGCCCCGGGTTCATCGCCATTCACTGTACTTGACCGTTGTGAAGCTACTGCCGACTGTCCCACGGCAGAGCCGTTAGCGTCAAGCTACTAAAGCTTAGTACTATTTATGACCCGAAGGTAACGGAGAATTGTTTCTAACGGGATGTGGGGGATCTTCGTCATGATTCGATTAATTGCAACCCACTGTGGTCCTGAAGGTAACCAAGAGTCGTAATAGCGTACGGAAATAGCCGTAGGGAGTTGTTTGATGTTTGAGAAACCAATAGTCGGTGACTGATGCATAAACGGCGAATAAACAGGAAATACATGACATAAACCGTGGTGTTGATGACCAAAGCCTCTGTCAAGAGGTGATAATGGACAAGAGATAGCACTTTGGATTGATATCATTAAGAAACTACCGTTGTAACGATGCAGTGATTGGCATATTACTGCTATGATAACAGATATCGAGCTTCAAGATACAACATAATCAAGACATGGGAAAGTAAGCTGTCATCTTCAACCGGGACTGTGACCCACCCACAGGGCAACCGGCATAATGCACCGCCCTGACGGTTCCATGTGGAGCAGATCCGACGAGTCTTTGCCTGCCAGTTTATTCAACCTCCTCAACAACTTCGACAAGTAATCAGATCTTCACTACAGAGCGTGACGACAATTGCTGACGTGGCTATCCGAAATGTTACACTCAGGGGGACGATACATACCGGCATACTCTTATCCCTGAGATAGTCTAGTGTGGCATGCTCACAGGTATAAAGGAATCATCAATTCTCCTTCAAACCAATCTTTTCCTCATCATCACACAACAGTCTCAACAACCACAACAACCACTCTCTCAAACACCTTCCACTCTTTCAACTTACTTCTCAAACCAACTTTCAAGTTCCACCACCATCTTTCAAAATGAAGACCTCTTTCGCTATCCTCACTGCCTCCATGGCCTCCGCCATCCTGGCCCATCCCTTTGATGCTCGCAGCCAGCAGTGCAACGTCGCTCCTTCAGCTGCCACCAACGCCAAGGTCCAGCCCATCTCGCAGCCTTCTGCCGCTACCGCTGAAGCCTGCATGAAGGCCTGCTCCTCCAACGCCTCTTGCAAGAGCTTCCTCTTCGGTCTCCCCGCTGATGCCAAGGCTCCTACTTGCAAGCTCTACGGTGTTCCCGCCGCTCAGGTCCCCAAACAGGGCAGCGAGCTGTACATCTTCGACAAGGCTTGCTCTTCCAAGGCTGTCCCCAACACCAAGCCCACTCACGCTGAGCCCCGTGGCCAAGTCAAGGGCAAGCTAGCTGCTCGTGATCAGATCTGCAACGCTGCTCCTACCGGTGCTACCAACAGCAACGTCAAGCCTTTCGCTACCCCCAGCGTTAAGACTGCTGACAAGTGCCAGGATGCCTGCGCTGCTCAGACTGGCTGCCAGAGCTTCGTCTTTGGCCTTCCTGCCGACGCATCTGCGCCTGTCTGCAAGCTGTACAAGGTCGCTCCCGCCAACGTTCCCCGCGGCGATGATGAGCTTTACGTCTTTGCCAAGGCCTGCCCTGCTGCCCAGGTCCCTACTGGCGCTCCTACTCATGACGAGCCCCGAGGACAGCTTCCTTCTGAGCAGAAGGCCCAGGCCAAGACTGAGAAGAACGACTCTCAGAAGAAGCAGGGTAACTCCGCTGAGGAGCCCAAGCCTGCTGCCAATGCCAACAACAACGGCGAGCAGAAGCACAACTAAGCGACAACTGCTTGAATATCTGCCTTTGCAGTGGAGATTTCATCGACTAGAACTGGATATCAGACGCGCAGTGACAGTCAAACATGGCAAAACCTCAGTGATACGCTTGGCATTTGAGGTTGTGGAACATGGTGGTTCTGAAGGAAAAGCGAACTTGTACTAGACACTCTTTTTGACATAGACTTGCGATTTGTTTTGTTTTTATTAGTATTATTTAGTATCAATAGATCGGCCGATCACTCAAATCTCTCTGGTTCTCGTGCATTCTTGACTCCTTTGTGACCGACATCTAACAATCCCCAGTTGGTACGGCCACTATTTCTTCCGCAGATATTATTAATACCCTTCATCCACTATAATCTCATGCCCTGCTGGGATAAAGTGTTGAAGCAACACATGACATAGTCAGCGAGTGGAGCATGGTACGCCTTCCTTCACGGTTTGTGGGCGACAGGACCCAAAATTGATCTCGAAACGGACTGCCCCTTTTTTGTTCCTTTGCAGATCCTTATCTCTATCATAAGTTTGACTTCCTGCTTTCCATCCTGCTGTGTTGACAAAAGCATAGCGCTGCACATACTCATTTTAGACCTCTAGATTTCCGTCGTAAGAATCGAGGTCTTGGTGACTCTTGTGGCAATTTTCGATATAATTATACCTCGCTACAGTCTTCGAATTGCTCAGAGTCATCAAATTCGCTGTGGTCATCTGGAAAATGGACAGCCTCGTCGCTGTTCATACCATTCATGACTGTATCTTCACTTTTGGATGCTGCATTCACATCTCCCAGGGCGTGGAGGGCTCTTTCCAACCTCTCGCCCGCTAGAGTGCGATACTTTACATCTTCTCGTTCCATCTGGCGGAGATTTTCCCGTTCCTCCCAATCGAGTTGGGTGCGCTTTGCGGCTATTTCTCGCTGGGCCTTTTCGAGCTGCAGCTGGATCGATTCTTTGTTGCGAGTAAGCTCTGCAAGTGTTGATCGAACCTCCAAACTTAGTTGCGATATTGCCTTTCTGTAAATCTCATCTCCAAGAACTGCAGCGAATTCTTCTGAATCGGCAAGAAACCTTTCCAGTCCTGTCGAGTCGGTACGCAATCGATGAACAGCCGAATGTCTAATCCTCGCAATTGAAGGGAGTAGTTCTGCTAAGGGCTTGCCGGTTTCCTGCCTTTCCAGGTTTCCCTCGCATCCGAAAATCTCTGTCCACTTACTGAGCTCTACCGATTCCGGACAATCCCAACCCTGTCTTTGCATGATACCTGGGATCCTTTTGACTCCATACTGGTAACATGCAAGTTCCAATATCCTTTGCAGTTTTTCCATGAGTAGATGCTCTACAGGAAACGGCAGATAGACTGGAAATTGCAATGGGGCGTCAAGTTCACTCGATAGAGGGCGATCGCTAGTGTCTGACAAGATTTAGTACGTACTACCACCAGTCTTGAAGAAAAGGGTGACCTACGGCATACCGCCCTTGTGCTTCCTACTGTATTAACAGCATTCCGACTGCCATCTTCGTAGATCTGGGTGTTGTCGTTAGGCGCCGCCTGCCCGCTACTGGTGGCGGCCTCCTCGATCGGGGCTGTGGCTGTGGTTTGAGTTGTGGAGGACTCAGATAGCTCGGGAAAACGTTGACGGGCGATTGATGGAGATTTATACACTCGATCTGACAATAGCTGCATCACCGAGTGATAAACGGCTTCATTACCATATCGAGCCACAATCTGCTGCACCAGACTTCCTCTGGTTGCATGACTATCAATCAATTTCTTTACAGGCGCATACTGCCTGATTTTAGCTTTCTCTTTCACGAAAATATGCTTAGTCGCCTTATAGATCGCTCTGTCGTCTACGTTAGTAACCATACTTGGATCGATGTTGGTCAGTGGAGAAGTTGTGTAACAATTGTAGAAAAGTCACTAAGAGCCATGAGAAGAACGAAACGCTCGAGTCATCTCCACCGGTTTCTTCTGCTGGGGATTTTAACTTAAAAACATGAGACCGGTTCTTTTCCCTCTTTTGAATAAAGTCTGAACTGGGGAATCTATAATGGTAGGCCTCCCTTAGTGGCAGAGTTATTGGACAGGTAGTTAGTTACTGCGTCATCGGTGGCTTGAAACACATGACATGACATGTTATCGACCATTGATAGTGCACAGCTATAAACTTAAACAGCAGCAATGTGTCAGAACATGCTGGCAAGGACTTGAGCTCAAGTTTGACCCCGCTTGAACATGACACTCCAAAATGGCGCATCTGTTGTGAATTTTAGCTGTAATCTTTGCCTGCGACAAAAAATCTTACTAAGCTACCTATTCACGACTATCGAGGCCTGCCCCTATTACCGTCGTTGATCTAACAACAACTGAAGATAAATTATACGATGGGACTCTGCCTAGATAGTTTGCTCGCTAATATAGTACTCTAGGGAGGAGCGATGTAAAGACTTTCCCGAAAGGATGCCGCATAGTGTTATCAAGGTGACACACGCATCAGCATGGATTCTGTCTATGATTCTAGTTCTGAAAGTTCTTCGCTATATTTTATCTGTACAAGCCTATGGGATTATTTGAGAGGCTTTACGCTCCGGATCCTGCAGCCTAGCAAGTTCCAATAACAACCTATATAAATAGATCGTCATATCAGCTTCCCTCAAGGCTTTGCCCATCCACTCCTTCCCTCGATTCGCAATGTCCTCTGCCAATATCTGTCCTTTCTTAGTTGACGTCAGATATGTCACCAGCTCGGGTAATTCTTTGAAGCTTTGGCTAACAGGGACATAATGTACCCAGGGCATCAACCTCTCGTCATGCCACTCTCGCAAAAGCGCTTGTTTCAGTGGAAGCGAGTTTGAGGACAATAGCTTATAGTATCTTCCGCTTATGCCATTCCCGTCGAGGTCAAATGCAAGTTTTGAGCCGAACGCTTTGTCTTTGTCTGCCCAGGACTTGACGTCAAAGTAAGTACTTTGGTCCCTACAGAACTTCCTGTCGCATTGGAAGATCCTTGTAAAGCCAACGTTGTAGAGTCGTCCGTTCAGAAACCTTGATTTAACAGTGCTGATCGAGTTACCCACCCTTCGTAGATAGGAATGTCTCTGATGTCCCAGATTCTGTGCCATCATTACGAATCTTTGACGTTGGTAATCTCTCCAACGACCGTCGTGGGCGTAACCTCCGGTTGTTGAACCTCTCCAGTATAAATTGTTCGTCTTCTCTGACCAGGGCATATCTCGACTATCGTCATATTGGAACTCCTTCTCGATGTAAGCTGGACTTGGGAACAGTATATCTCCCATCGGTGAATATGCGCCGGTCGATAGTACTGGCACTGAACCCTCGATAAGAGGGAATGTTTTGGGGCTTATAAAGGCTCCGTGCAGATGTTTGTACCCTGGGTGTTGGCAAAGATCTGACTCGGTCAGGTGGTTCGCAACAAAGGGAAGTTCAGACATCTCGATATCATTCGCCGTCCCATCAGATTTTGCTTTTGAGGTTGGACATAACTTTGTCAAAATATCCCAAGTGGGCTGCTGCGACATATCCGTGAGCTTAAGGTGATTCTCATGGTCGTCACCCTTGGGAGATCCAGTCATAGTTCTGGGCTCGTCAAAATGGTTGATGAGAAGCTTAACGTTTGGAATGACCCCGGGTAGGTCATGTAGAAGCCTATTAAAAAGCAAGCTATAATGTCTGTCATAAGAACGGTTTGGGTGTTTGCAATTCATCTCAGATGTCCTGCCCTGAAAATCGCAGAGCCAGACTTCGCTTCCTGAAGCTTTGTACAACTCCGTCATAGATTCGAGGACTTCTTTACCACTCAGCTTTAGGAAGGGCGATATCGAGTCAGAAATTATGTCGAACTCGTCAATGATAGGAGATTGATGTTGTCGAGCGAACTGAAACCAGCCTTCGAAGCCTGGCGGAGGGTCAAGGTGGTATCGGCGCTTGTATTCAGTCGTGGCAGCATCATATGTCTCGGATTGGTTTCCAATCATAGTTTCGAACTTTTCCATCGCTCGTCCAGCTAGGATCTCGACAGGATGAGGTTCAATGTCGCTAAAAGTATCGACTGCCGCACTTTGGGCTTCGTGGATCATGTATTCGTTAAAGACAAATGGAAGGATCGATGCCGAGAGGAATAGCCATATTAATGACTTTCCGTTGGCTTGCTTGGGTAGAAACTGGATGGTTTGAAAGAGAGAAACGGCCGACACAATGACGTGAGAGATGGCTTGTAGTTGGGAGCTCTGGGTAGACGGATCTCTCGCACAAGCCAGAGCGAAAGTTCCGATGGTTGGGGCTATAGACCAAGAGGTTTGGCTCGCCTGCTCATGTCAGTAAATCTGTATGATATTTGGCACAAAGAGGCGCGTACTGTTCGTATGGTGAAGAACCAAGCAGCAGCCTTGAATGAACCTGATAGGAGTACAACGGCTATGTCACTAGTCGGTGGTCCAAGGATGAGGATCTGGGTAGCGATAGAGACGATGAGGAGGCATGATGTTCGAAAAGAGATATCCTCAATACATGTCTCGATGTCTATAGATGGCAGACCAAGTTTGAATCCGGGAGTGAGGAGACCATAAACGAGGAGCAGAGATACTACCAAGATAATAGACACTAGAGATCTGAAGAGATCTCCATTCGACAACGTTGTTACTGCCGGAACCGCCGTTAACGCAGCACCCCAACCAGTAATGATAAAAGGAGATTGTATTCGAGGATCAGAGTTTGTCGTGTGAGATGAGAAATATGCGTGTGTTGCAATCAACAAAGGCGTCAGAACAGGCTGCGTCCACGTCAGTAAAAACAAACACAGTTGGCGAATAGTCTCACATAAAGTCCAACTATGTTACTCTCGGCCCTAAAAAACGCAGTTGCACCAACACCTACAACGACAAGCCACTGTGATATAGCTGATTGACTCTGTTTCTTCAACTCATGTTTTTGTTCGAATGGTAATGTGGTGTTAGAAGAGCCCGGCGATGGGAACTTTTTGAAAAGAAAAGGAATGATAGCCCAGCAGACTATTTCTGAGCACAGCTCTAATCTTCTTGCTGGATAATATTGTGTGAGGGTTGTGAAAAGGATGGCACCAGCCGCAGAGCCCACCACTGGATCAACATGTTTGAGAAGGGACATTGTGTTCGAGACAGGGATTTCCCGAAAAGCCACTGTGGTGCCACAAAACACACGAGGCGAAGCTGGACGAACAGTTACAGCTGAACAGAGCCTCAGAAATCGGATCATTCCGTGAGGACAGTCATACTTGTCACAGCGAAAAAGGGACAAAGGGGGAAAACAAGGAGGGAGAATGTTTCTTTTGTCATAGATATTTCAGATGAAGCCAAGTAGTCTTGGCATGCCTAAGCATCGTAGTAAAGCTTGGCGAGTGACCAGGGGCATTCGCATGAAGGATTTGAAGCTAGCATTAATGTCGAGACTTGACTGGTAGGTTGAGGGGGATGACACAAGAAGATGGATACCCACGGGGCTATGTTGGGTGATCTGTTGCAAAAGTGCCGAAAAGGTAGCTCTTTGTGGAATTTGTATTTGTTGGTTCATATGCTTCGTCAGTCATCGGAGGAACGTTAAGGCGGTTGGTTGCACTAAGAGTGAGGCTCGTATGACCATGATCCCTGTAGATGCATTTTTCAACTCTTGAACCTGAAGCAAAACGGAAACAAAAATACTTCCTGAAGATTTGGCGAAAGAAGAGTAATTGGAAACTGACAAGAACATTCTTTATCGAATTCCTCCATCTTTTAATCGCATCCCCAGATTCATGAAAGGTGTCACTACCCTCGAGATCCACATGCTTAACAAAATGATGTTCCACTGCTTGTCACTCAATAGGGTTTAGTCTGGGGCAGTGCCATCCACGTTCATGTTAGACGATGTTTTGATTCGTCTTTTGATGAACGCGACTTCTTGGCGTGTCCCAAAATGTCACTTGTCCTGAATCAGGGGAAGGGGAAGCGTTCAGAGACGAGATTGGAAGATGGATTGTGGCGAACCTTAATTTATCATCATTAGATATCGAAGCAGCCAAGCAAGGCTTATCCTAAAATCGTGAGTGGCTTCAGCTCAAGTCCAATGATTATGGATGTTGCACTCTTACTCAGCTGGATGCAACCGCACAGCCTCAGCCTTATCTATGTACAACCCTGTTGTGTAACCAGATCTCTCATGGTTATATAAACAATGTTGTTACCCTACATACTCAATGAAAAATCGAGATCTTGTTTTCGCAGACAATCGTTTGTTTTGTCTCACAATTAACATCAAGCCACATCTCACAAACACAAGCACCACTTGATTGGCTGACATCGTGCCAAGTTTCTTACCATTCCATTGCTCACCAAATATTCAATCTCGCTTACGACTCAACCTGATAACGTCATGGCTGGTGTTCCAACTGCACGAGGCTGCGACGCATGCCGTAGACAAAAAAAGAAGGTAAAACACCGCTTGCATGTTCCTAGTGCTCAGCTCACAAGCGACATCTCCAGTGCGATGAAGCGCGCCCAGTATGCTCTCGATGTGCGCGTCTCAAAACAACCTGCACAGGAAGTGGCGTGAAACGATTCGTTTTTAAATCAGAGAATCCACAAGCAGCCAAAAAGACTGCGAAAGCTGTAGTTGCTACACGGAGGAGCCCAACACCAGTTCCAGTTCTAAGCAATGAAAAGACTTTGATATCTGGAAAATTGGTACACATGTTGAACCTTGACGATCCAGCGTATGACATCTCGACATTTGGTGGCTTTGTTATGGATCTCCCTCGACATGTCGGCTCTAGCAAGTCACTCGATGCAGCTATAAGTGCATTCATTGCGGGATTCGGTACACTTCAGAATAGAACGTTGTCAAAGGTGGCGGCACTGGATCGATATGTATTTGCCTTGAAAACGTTGAGAGAAACCATGAACGACCCTGTACGGGCAAACACCACAGATAATATGTGCTCCATATACTTGATTGCCATCTGTCAGGTGAGTCATTCCTCTACTGTTTACAAACTTGTATCACTGACCTGTGACAGGAATGGCTGGGACACTGTTCAGGGTACACAAAACACTATGAAATGCTTGGTCATATGATCCAGAATACTGTACAGCGGCCTTCTTTCCAATCCTCGGATCTTCCATTCATGCAAACCATTTTCGCTGCAGTGGTAAGCTTTCTCTCTGGATGTCACACATTCATAGTGCTCACAAATTTCAATAGGTCTTCGAGAGCTTCACAAATCCAAACATACAAATCGGTCCATGGTTCTGGCAAGCATTTTCTCTGTTTAGCGATGGCGCTCGACCCCTCAAGTCTGGCGACGGCATATCTTTCGCGTCTCTGGACATGGGAACAATGGGAGAAATGTCTTGGTTTCTCCGCGATCCCACCAAGTACCTTTATCGGATACGATGCGCCTACGCCCTCTTGCAGGCAGAACACCCGCGACTTATCCAAACAGCGAACAAAGCAGTAGCCATGGCAAGACAATCAAGCTCTACGTCGCAACAAAGAAGACTCGGCATCCGTTTCCACAGTGCAAACGCAGCGATGCTCACAATGTCCATAGTCCTGAACCGTATCATACGCGTCTACGATGATCATCCCGCCCTTGTTGAAGAGGCTAGGCGCTATGTCGACGACATCATTGAGCTGGGTCAGGAAGCTAGCTCGAATCGACCGATCGCGGCGGCTTCCGTGGCGACGCCTCTCACCATGGCGCTAGCTTCCATGGAAGATTATAGATACGCAGAGGTAGAGGTGTTGCTGTTGGAGTACCAGACTGATTTTGTCGGACTACATTACTTTGATGATGTTGAAAGGATACGGCGACAATTCGAGAATATTGAAAAGAACAATGAAAAGTCGAGAGGGTCATCATTAACAAGCCAACAGAATACGGAGAAAAGTTTGACAACTGTAGAAACAGAAATAGATACTGGACCAGGCTGCACGATATTATAGAACAACTACCACGAAGATTTGATACACCAGATCAAGACTTTGCTCCAATATCCTTCAAAAATGCAACAATAGCCTCGCTCATTTGCTTCAATCCTGGATCCTCCAGAGGATAATGTCCTGCACCCTCCAACATGACCGTCTTGACTGGAACCTTTGTGACATCTTTCAAAAACGCTTTCGACACCCACAGCGGCGTCCACTTATCCTCACCAGGTTGTGTCAGAAGAATAGGACAGACGTCAAAGTCGGCTGGTTCCTTGGCCGGTTTATAAGAAGTGAACGAAGCCAGAAACTTCATGGTTACCCATGCGTTCGCGGACGTGTTGTCGCTGTAGCATGCCTGCAGGGCTTGTTGATTGTTGACCAGCGTGGACATCCGACCGGCCAGCCACATAGGCATTGACAGCCACCCCAGACCGATGCTGTTCATGGCATTGCCGCTTGGGATGCCGATTCGGCTTATAACGAGGTTTCGACAGGCTGCGTCTACAACAGATTGGATGCGCATGTCCATAAAACACATCCCAATGATACCCTTCACCTTCCCATTTAAACCCGCAGAATGGAAGGTCAGTCCTCCACCTGCGCTTAGTCCATACAGAACAATTGGTCTTTTGTCATGTTCATACTCGTGGTCAATGAATTCGCTGGAGATTTTGACCCAGTCGTCAAAGTCCCAAACGTAGTTCTTAGTGGGAACAGTGCAGCCATAACCGGGCATATCGATGGCGACGAGTTCAAAGCCTGCCTCGTGGAGAGGCACGCCGAGAAGCATGGACATCATGCGACCGTTCGTTCCCATTCCATGATGCATGATTAATCGGACTCCAGCGGACGGATTGCGCCATCTATCGAGATGGAGGGCATGGCCACCGTGATGCCAGACTTCTTCAGTCGGGGAGTGATCAGGAGTAAAATGTAGTCGTTTCGGGAGGAAAGATTGGATCTCTTTCCATTCTTTTTGATCTGCGTAGGTCGGGTAGTTGGCCATGGTGAGTTTGTCGAGAGATGGCGGATTGTCTTGAAACGAGGGGACATGGCTCACTAGGATGGGATATATACTTCTACTATATACAGTCTGATCGTGTCATCGTGTCATCGTACATTTCAATCCGTTGTTTGAGCCACTTAGCATGTCTATACAATAGCTTCGTCCAACGTAAGCAGTGGCTGTAGGATTCGCACGCGTATGTTCGACCCTTTGGGGAAACGTAGCCTCTGGTGCCACCCTTCTACAAGCTAGCATCGAATCACAGTTGGCGCCAGCAAGTATTCTGCCAATCAGAAACCAGAGGACGCACCCGCTTACTTTAGGATTGACACTTGACTGCATTCAGTTGGTCTGAAGGGGGGAACATCGCTGGACTTCCGACGATGAAATCCGTCGCAACGGCGAGGCTCGAATGACTGTTAATTCCCTAACAAGGGAACGATAAGATCACCGTAAACAAATGAGCAGCCTTGTAATTGTCCCGGGAGTACATATCCTTTTCTAATCGATTACTGTGTACAAACTATGCCGTGATCGGCATATCAACGAGATGTCAATGATGTGTTCCTGGGAATGGTTTCAGAGTTAAATATGCCGATTATCTGATAGCTCTGTACAAAAATTAACATCTTGATTGATCAATCAGACACGTTCTCCGTTATTAGTGCGTCGTTCTCCCCCTCAGCTTCTTCCTATACACTGGAAATGTTTTCAGGCCCGTAGTATCGTACATGAAACATAAACTAATTAACTTGACAAAACCTCTTAATAATAATATCCTCTACATCCCAAATATCGCCCGGGCGTTGGTCGACGCGCCAGTCCACCCTATTCACTACAGCAAGGACTTTAATAGTCGCGACTGCTTTCAGTGCTGCCCTATTGAGAGACTGCAAAAGTGCCACTGCACCCTGACGGGATCTCCTCCCACTTGGCGACTGATGCTCGGCGCCATTGCAGCACCTTTCAACGCGATCCAACACCAGCCATACTACTTTATCCTTTTCGATGTTGCTAAAAACCCTTGAGACAATCTCTTCGAGATTCTCATTGCACGTCTTTGATGACTCTTTTAGTGACTTCTGATACTCATTCAGCTTTGCCAGTATTTCTTCAAGCTGCGCCTGGTCTTGCAGTACCGCCTTGTTGGCCCTGAGTATCTGGTAGATCAGAGAAGACAACACGTTCGTGTACGTGTTCTCGTGTTCCTGGTGTCTAAAGATGTGGAAAGCGCAAACGGATGACGTGTTCGTACTGCTTTCTCCACGTTCCTCATCGAGAAGGTTAAGAGCTGCGTAAGAGGCCCAGCAATTGTGAGCCCTATCGAACTCATTTTCCCCTGAAACGACAAAAACTTCAGAGGTCTTTGATTCGTGCCAGGTCCTATAAACTTCATCCATTTTGATTTGGTTCACCTGTCGAAGTCGTTCTTGCTTGCCATGCCAAGTCTTCGGCCAGAATTCGGCATCCACATCCCTCTTATAATCGTTCAACTGGCTGCAGTGCTTCTCATACGAAAAGTCATGGACGTTGAGAAGGGCACCTATCTGACGCATTGTCATAAGATCGTTGTGTTGTTGAAGTTCTATTAATCTTTCAGTAAACATCAAACTCTTTTTGTAATATTGAAATTATGGTCTGAGGCCATACCTTGTATCTGGGCTTGCAGCTTCTCATTGCTCACTTGTACCTCTGCGAGCTTCTCCTTGATAGTGTTGACGTTCCTGTTGAGTGTCTCCTCACATACAAGCCGAACTTTAACGACTGCCTGTTGAACCTGTTCTGCCTTTATAGATAGGCTGTTTTGATGCGTCAACGTTTGCAATAGTCGATCTAATTTGACAAATGTTAACAAGTTACTGTAGGATAACATATAAGGCAACGTACGGTAACCGCCATGGGTGTAAAACTCGATGGCTTCGATGCAGTATTCCATAAAAGAGGTGTACGTATCTACAATGTGAGACTGAACCATTTGGTCAAGCTCATGATCCTCATTGTAGATATGACGATACATGTTTAAACCAGGGAGCCGGTCCTTGATCGCCCGCAGCGTCGCTTCGATATTTTCCTCTATACGGACTCGACTTTGCGCAACCTATACAAATCCGTCAATAATCGTGCTCCTCGGCAGAGGGAAAAGGGGGCTTGGCGACTTACAGCAAACAAACAACACAATGTTCCAATAGCGGCGTTGCCAAATGGAGCTCCGAGGTCCTTCACTATCTCTACCAAAGGAGTGAAGTCACGCAACAAGTCATAGGCTACTGCTGCTAAGCCTGTAGTCTCTTTCACCGCTTTGGCCACACCATGTTCCCGGTGAGAATCGAACTGCTCTTTGGTGTTGAAGGCTGATTGCAAGAATTGGTTGACTGCTTTGGCATCGTTTATGTAGAAAGCTGACTGTTGACCAGACGTGAGTTTTCGTGTTACGCTGGGGTTTTTCCGAAGGCTCTCTTGTCTAAGATCGATGCCTTTGACTTTCCCTCTATAACATATGTTAGTAAGACGAGTACGCGATGGGGTTTGAGACGTGACCTGTTATGTGTACTGAAACCTGAACTTTCATTTCCTTTCTCTGTTCCTTCAGACATCTTGATAGAGTTTCAATTAAATCGGGGTAGTACTTTCTAGACAGCGATCAGAATCTTAGGACAGAGATGACTGTTAGCTGTAGAAGAGCGTGAAGGAAGAGTCGAGGGAACGAGGGGAGGCAAGCTGCTCCTGTTACTCCCTGTTGGTGCACATACCACTTCCATGGCCCTGCAATCAGGTCTGATTTCTTCTGAGGGTTATCTTGTGTAATACTTGCCAGTCAAGTGTCAGATGCCGACTGTGTGGCCGCCCAATGTTGCCCTCAGTAAGTAGACATCTCACAAGTCGTAAGCAATGCCGAGACGGGATAGAAGCAGGAATTTGCAATTCAGGTAAGCATCGGCTGCTTCATTGAATAAATGAAACAAAAGTGCTTTACCGCCCTGTCCTATTACCGTGTTTGTAGCATAACAGGGGGTTGGGAATCAGGCTCGGAGATGTTACTCGGCTATTAAATGCCAATTACATGTACTACACCAAATTTCCAACATGCAATGGTCGGCCGCGCCTAGCAGTCACATTGAAATGCTCAAGAGACTTTATGTCTTGCGATAGTGGGCGGCACGTTTTCCCCGTAGGATTTGCACTCTATACGCAGAAAACAGTATTCATTCGCAAATTGAATTGCACTTTTTGCCCTCTTGCCTTTTCCAGACTGATACCTGTTGCTCTCAAAATGCAAACTTTCCAGCGCCGCCCCCAACAAGGCTATTGTTTCAGGCAACACAATGCATACAGCCGCAATTTGGTCACCTTCTCAAATTGGTTATGGAATCTTACCTGGTGGTCAGACTCCGCGGTAATTTGTTCCGTTTTGGAAAGGATGTACCAATGTATAAAATCAGGCTCGGCAATGCCTTCGGCGAGACATGGCTGTCTAGGTTACTTGGGGGCCAAAAATTACAACTTCAAGGAGGTTCTTCCTAATATATAACAATTCCTAAGCACCGGATACAAGATCATTGACATCAAACACTTTACTCTGTCATTGTACCAAGCTCATAGCGCGTCCGGAGCCACATCTACAATCATGTCTGAAACGGAAACGAAAGAACCTCTACCTGTAGGTGCAATGGGAACGACCTGGGCTTGAATTGTACTAAATACTATTCAGTCGTTGCTAGAGAGAATCGCAGCTGTCGAAAAGCAGCTGGCCAACATCAGTCTCCAGCCTGGTTCCTCGCCTCTTAAACTTACTGTCGGGGCAATTGAACCTCTTTCCCCGGTCGATCAAAAGAGCGATACAAAGGTACCTCTCATAACTCACAGTCCTGGCTGTTTGAGTTGGCAATATTAAGCTTGTACTAGAATGAAGATGCTGCGCCTAAATCGCGAGTGAAGCTTGTCATCAGCAAGGCTGATCCAGATACTGGGGAGATCATCCAGGACGACAGCAAAGTCCTCAAGACTACCGACAAAGATGAGGACAAAGAGAAGTATGCATTTATTCTTCGAAAAATGGTCCAAGACAATGATAGATCTCGAGAGATATCATCCGAGATCGATATCACCAATCCCGATCTCTGGACCTTGTTGAAAGACAAGCTTAGCCACTACCCTTATCACATCTACCGCGATTCCCCTGTCACTTTGTACTCTCCTTATGAATCTATCGTGTTTGAGTTCAATAACTTGATGAAAGTAGCTCAGGCTGAGTCGCCGAGCGAAACTGAAACCGACAAAAGAACACGAGAGGATCTGAAGCTTCTTCTGGATACGATTTCTGGTGGCTCGTCCGGCGACGAGAAGCTTGATAAGTACTTCAAAGTACGGCAAGGCTACAAAAAGCAGACACCGGAGACGATCCAGTTTGACGACCTATGGACTGTCTTCCCACCAGGCACACTAGTGTACGGTCAACCATTCCAGGGCCAACCCCAGGTATTTGTGGTTAAAGACAACTTCAGACCCTGGCCATGGCAGAGGCCTGACCAAAGGGCGAGGGGTGGTGCTCGTTCAGCCACTTGGGAACTTGATGCATGGTCGTATGACTGGAGAGATGGTTCATTCAGTCGATGTTTGTTTGTACTCAATTTCGACCATTTCGAGGGTCACCTTCCCCTGACGTCTCTGCCCTACTATCCATTTGAGCTTCATCCTGATTACGAAGCAAAGAGAGCGGAGCTCATTGCACGTGGTAGGAGTTTTCGCAAGATTTGCGAAGCAAAGCAAGGATCGAGACTCTTTGATTACCGCGGCAGATCCCTCCTCGAGAAAAAGGGCCTTTCAGTCACCCGGCAAGATGATGAGGTAACAGCTCCCTTACATCTTACTGGCAGCACAAAGACTAATGATGATATTCTTGACATAGAGTCTTGAAGGTGCCGATAACGCAAGCTCTTACATGATGGGTTCTCAAGTCGGGCAGAACCACCCTGAGGGTAACAACCAAGCCCCCCGGTCATCGGAGGTACCTACCTGCTTTGCTTGTTTTACCCTGCCGTTTATCTCTTGTTAACAGTCTCTTTTAGGTCAAGAGCAGAGTCATGGTAGACTACGAATCTTATTTCGAATACGGAGGGGCTCATGTCAGAAACGGAACACTTTTAGCCGTCGATAGTGAAGAGTGTCTTTGTTCCGACTGCTTACAGAACTCTGGACTCTGCGCGCGGTACAGAACTCATTATGATGAAGTCAAGTACGTGCGCCTGAAGGAATGGGAAGATGAGCAGTACTTACTTTGTCCGCCTCGCGTACTGGGGTACATCCTGAAAGACAAGCAATGGGCCCAACTTCAAGTCAACCTTCTGAGCCCTCTCAGTCAGTATGATGACGACGAATTGCTGTCACGTCTCAAGCTCGCAGATGACACAACATACATGTCATCGAAGAAAGGTGAGAGACAAGAACTTTCTAGGATCTCTAGTGAAACAGCTAAAGTGTTCTTTTAGTCAAGGAGGAATCAACAAAAGCGCTTCTACTGGACCTCGTTCGAAGTCACACGTCCACCACAGTGAAGAAAGACGCGGAAGACGAGGAAAAGTTGAACGTGGATGACATAATTCCTGACAAGGGCAAGGGACTCATTATCCTTCTCTATGGTATGCTAGCTCTATGAACTCTTACGATTCAATCTTAACAATCTTTATAGGTCCCCCAGGAGTTGGCAAGACATCAACAGCCGAGACCGTCGCCATTGCCACAGGGAAGGCCCTGTTCTCGGTCAGCGTTGCAGACGTCGGCACAAAGGCAAAGCATGTCGAATCGAATCTCGCCAGAATCTTTGCACTCGCAACCAAGTGGCAAGCAATCCTACTCATGTACGTACTGTGAATGGGCTTTCGTAGATCTCTCGAAATTAACATAATCATAGTGATGAAGCGGATGTCTTTCTCGAAAGTCGTGGTCGAGGGAACAAAGCCGTTTCTACAGAAAAGAACGCGCTAGTCTCAGGTATACCTTTCAAATCGGTGTCATGAGACAAGAAGACTTACTAACCTTGCATTTTACTAGTGTTCCTCCGTGTGTTAGAGTACTACCAAGGAATCATGTTTCTTACGACAAACCAGATCGCCGAGTTTGACGTCGCTATCCCCTCCCGAATTCATCTAGCCATCAAGTATGAGAGATTAAAGGATGAGCAGATGAAGGCCATCTTTCACAGTTTCCTCGACCCTCTTGATAAGAGGGGTCTGATTTCAGACTACGATGAGATAAGTGAGTGGCTAGAGGAAGTGGTTTACAAAGAGGGATTCGATGGGCGCCAGATTCGCAACATGGTAACTACGGCGTTGGGTCTGGCGCGTGCGGAGGCAGCTCAAGGTAGAGGCAAACGACGATTGACTAAAAGTCATATGAAGAGGGCTTTCAAGAACATGAGCCTCTTCAAACGCGATTTCAACATACAGATGCAGAGGTATATTGATGGACAGGAGCAAATGATCAAGTGATGGAGGATCATGTTTTGGTCCCAATTTGGAGGCCTCAGATAAGCATCATTCTAGCCAATATACTTTCCCTTTTTCCTTGAATGGATATATAAAAGGTGTTGCTGAATCATCGACACGTTATCCATATAACTCTAGGGATACGATGTCTGTCAATAAGCCATTATTCAGCAAGATAGATGAGTTCAGAATAAGAATAATACAAATACACCAAAAAGCTAGCAAAGAAACGTCAGCTAAAGAAGAAATGATTTTTGCTTGGTTCTAGGTCGCCAAAACTTAGATACAGATATTTGGCTAGTCTAGGCGCCATTCCTCTTTGTTGTCTGGATATTCTGGAGAACTGGCTTCGTCTTAGATGCATCTCCAGCCAGGGCTTCCATACCCGATGTCACCAGCAAGTTCGATGTCAAGCTTGCAAACGCTCTCTCAGCAGTCTGCATTGTTTCCATTCCAGCGTGAAATCCAATGGCTTCCTGTGTAGACGCTGCGGGAACCCAGATTGTTTCTCTTGCGAGATCCTGGGCTGCTGGAATGCCATTGTCAATGTTCAATATAGCCTGTCCCATCTCATGAGCCTGTTCTGCAACACCATGAGCTATCCCTATGGTTACATCACTTGCATTTGTAGATAATGCCTGAGTGAAAGAGGAACCTGTGGGTAGAGTCGTTGCCATTGGCATGGTGTTGGTTACAACGGAGGCCGCCTCGTCTACCCCGAGGCCAACACCCATTCCGATGGCAGATGCTCCCGCGGGAATCAAGATATCTCGCTTCTGTATTTCGTGTAGAGCAATACCGCGTTTCGTAAGCTCTGCCTGTATAAGTTCAAGCTTTGCATAGGCGACAGACAGTCGACGAGCCCCATAGGCACTCAGCAGGAGGCTGCATCCGCCAGTTGCCGGCGCGCCTACTGCTCCGACGGTAATACTGCATAAGGCAGAAGTATGCTGTCTCGTTTTGACCACCTCTTGCTTGCGGAGGCGATTATCGTCGTAACTCGATATCCGGCGTGCATATTCGGCTTTATTGAAATCAAAGAAATCTTCAATAGTCATCTTGGCAACGCAGTGGTAACTTCATGGAGGCATGTGAAGAGGATGAAAGAATGGAACGAGACAAGCAGCCTGTATATCTAAGGCCAGGAGACTTCCTTTAATATGAGTCGCCGGAAGTGCCTAGTAAGGCGTCCCGTCGATTGGTCCGAATGAATGCGGAAGCGCTGACCTCAGGTGATGCAGCGCTTTCCATACTGATCGTACCTGGAACGCCAACTTACAATTCAAGGGAGGCTACTAAGTTGGGATATGCCCGCACTAGCCAATCTGGATGCCGTGGGACTTTACGGGAGTGACAGGTTGACCGGGAGCTTAGGAGATAACAGTTATGTACCCCCGTTAGTTCGCGGAGGATGTGAGCCACTCCATCGCCGTTAATTAGACCACTCAGCTGATTCTGTCCTACGCGAGTTAAGGTTAAGAATAAATGATCGCTATTCCTTGTATTGAAAACAGAATAGTTCTCAGGTATTTGCTTACGAGCTTTTGGGGGGAAAGTTTCGAAATGGTCAGGTAAGTGGAAGACTAAAGTTATCATTATTGTTGCTGGGAGCTCTAGAGCATATACGTGGTGTGGCAGCTGCCCTTGCCATCAAAGGTTTAGTGACAACTTCTCAAGGTCGCAACGTCGCTGGTAATGATACGTCACGGGCTAGGGTCACTGGGCGGTCCAGGTACCCGTCACACATGTTTGTGGAGAGTTCAAAGCATATTTTGCATCGACCCGTCCCCTTTGGGTAGCACACATTCCCAACTTTGGTATAGACATTTCCGAGCCCTCCACGCTATTTTAGCTTTCTGCCAGAATTGTGCCCTTTTCTCGCACAGACCCCATGTTTCGGCAAGATTCATCCGAAATCTGCCCATTTAGTGAAGCTGTCACCTGAAGCTATCTCAGTCATCCATCCATCATGGGGTGGGGGCCAGCTCCCTGCTCTGGCCCCCTACTCCACGTGAACTAGAACAAGGGCGTTCACAACTCATAACTCTACTGTGAGGCGTTCAGCCGCAAAAACAAGAAATAATGTGACAGGAAATAACACTTTCCTTCTGACCCTAGCCTCATATTGGAAAAGATTCTCGCCTCTGAACTGTAAGACATGAACCCTACTCTCCGTCTAATAACGGTACTAAGGGAGAACACTCTTTTTTAGATTTAACGACCGAATCTTAAGAAGAAATCGATTCTAGGCAACGCGATCCCGCTCTAGGTTCATGTGGCAGCTGGATGGCCTGTGTAATGTTTTAGCAAAGGTGAGAGCAGCGAAGAACTTCGTGATTGTATGTGATGTGTTTGTTGTTAGGAAGAATGAGAAAGATGCTTTGAACAACAGAACGCTTGAGTTTCAAGAGGCTACACCTGTTCCCTTTTATTATTTGCTCCGGCGCGGGGTAGGAAGAATATATAGATAGGTGGGTGAGCGCCCAGAGCTTATGATATCATGGATGATCAAGGAACGATCCTCATGTAAGCCTGTTACCCACTCATGACGCTCCGATCCATATCTTGTTTCACAGTTTGCCAGATAACCACCACATTACAACACCCTAGCCAGAAGTCTTGCAGATAGTTCTAATAAGCTTCCTCCCCGATAAATAAAATGTGTCTCCTAATAATAATTCTATTGTGTAAGATTACGTGGCACCGGGTAACGAGTTATTGGCTTGACATTTAGCAGTTTTGACTGGAAAGGTTTGTGGCTGCCACCTTGTGTTGAAAGGAAAAGTTCAATGTGAAAGGGACCGCCGAACGTATACCCTTTGAGAAATTCAACTACAATGGTAAAATGGTGGACATGAAAGTAATTCTACTAGTTAAGGGTACGATTAGAGGCGATAGCGTGACCAGAACGGCCTCAAGCACTCAGAGGACTACGCCATTAACGACTTCTACCCTGGGGTTGACTTCGGTGAGCCGACTGTGAGCACAAGTCAGGCTAACATATAATATATAGATAGACAAATCACTATCTGGATAAATGTCTACTAACATCATTGCTAGCAAATAACCCTTCTAATTTCCGCAGTTGGCGTAGTTCTGGGGATCCGAGCTATTGCCTTATTAGCAGGAATCTTTAAAACGACATTCAGGCATCACTCACGAGAACCACCACCCTGAAAAGGTTGATTGGCCACCTTCATTACAACCATTAATTTCATTCTGCAGTCGAAGGGCACAGTCATCGTCGTTAAGGTCAAAGCCTTGGTTGGTGTTGAGGTTCTTGACTTTGAACACGAAGCTGGTACTCGAGCCAAATGGCACGCAGTAAGTCTTCTCCTCGCCTGGCTGGAAATACCCCTTGAAGTTGCCATTTTCGTTGCGGCAAGCATACTCTGTGGCTTCACGAGCGGCGGCCTCGCCATCTCGTCCTCCCCAGTTGATGTCAGTGTTTAGGCCTTCGCCGTAGCACTATAATTCTCAAATGTTAGCAGGTGAACTTTTGCATACGGTTGTTAGAGGCTGTCCAGATGTTACGAAGTAAGTCACCACCAGAAGTGGCATTCCCTGGACACTGGTTACCTTCATAAAGGAACTGTTACATACCTTGGCTGAAACCATAGTAGCGGTAGTACTAAGGAGGACCATCAAAGAGCTAAGGGAGAGCTTCATGTTGAATAGCAGGGTGCTGAGTATGTCTTGACTAATGGAATAATGAGGAAACTTGAAATATCGGTATCTTGAATGTGATGAGCTAAAATAGAGAACAGGTCTAGAGTTTTATAGACTTTTGAATCAGAGGCCAGCGCGGCATTAATTGGCTTCCTCTCTGCTATACTACCTATCGTGTCCAGTGCATTGACCGCATACAGGTAAGTCGTCTACGTGAGTGTACAGTTACAGCAAGCTGTTTCGCTGTGTTTGGACCTTTTTTGGTGATGTCATGCCCAGCGAGGCTGTGTTGGTTCATATGCCGATCACACGTATATGCGCCTTGTTCTGCTCTGATGCCTCGTGAAGAAACGAAGGATTGAGGAAGTGACATTCATTAGATCCTGAATGTCATTATGTGGAGAATAAATGGGGCAAGTAAGTGGTCACCTGGCGATGCCCCTGAGATGAGGTGAGATTTCCACAATCATGAAGTGCCGAGAAAACGCCAATGTAGTATAGAAGGATCAAGCTTTCTTATTGCATCCTGTAGGATTAAGCTTTTCAGGTTTTTAACGCAGATCTTCATGCGGAACCCTCAGCGCTTACATGGCACGTGCTTCTAGAAATTCCACAATTGTTTGTAAATCAGCTGAAGCAAGCTAGTTCAAACCCCTTGCACGAATCAAGACTTAATTGGAGAGAATTATCCGGTATAAAACAGAACAACACTTTGTTGACTCGCACTCTTCTACACCGTAACTCATTTTACAACCATATTCTAAGTATTCTTATCTTTCATCTTCAACCATGCTCATCAAGACCCTCGCTCTCAGTGTCTTCATTGTCAATGTTTCGGCCGGCTGTTTCAGCGGCGGCGTCGGGTGGGAAAACGACCGAGACAGCGCTGGCTACCACGCCGAACGCGCCTGCCGTGGCTACGACGGCCAGGCTGGCAAGTTCCAGGGCACCTTCAAGCCCGGTGAGAGCCGAAGCGTCTGTGTAGAGCTCTCTGGCACCGTTCGCGCAGACTTCACCATTGAGAACACGAACCTCAACAGCGCTCTCGATTTGAAAGATGATGACTGCGTGACCAAGCTCCATAATGAAATCTATGGCTGCTGGTATGGCGGTGACTCTACTACGGATGGCTGGCGCGTTATGTATGTATCTCCGTTTCGTATCCAACACATATACTGACTGCCCTTACAGTGGTGACCCAAACAATGGTTTCTGTTCTTAGAAAGTAAAGGAAACAGAGGTTTCGAAATGTGCTGGGCAATAACACCATATATAGAATGTGTATATCTTTGTCAAGGATATCAACATAAAGCTTTATATTCTACCTTGATACTAGTACCTGTGATTGTTGCCTAGAGTAGATAATGATATTGGCAGCAGGTAAAAAGTAATAAGCTTCACCGCTCGTCCCAATATGAACATAAACTGTGTGATTCTACTAATAGTGAGGAAAATATGGCATAATTCTATAGCCCAGTGCATGTAAGGCCAGCTCAACAGACCAACTAGTAGGATTGCGACAAAATCCCGGACCAGATAGTCGAAGGGGTAAAGGAAACGTTAAACCTGATGACCTCATTGATCACATTACGTCCCACTTCCACGACTCATGCTTTCTGTTTTCAACAGGAAAGCGCATAACCATAGTTAGGATTGCAATATGGAGTGCGGTACGTAGTACTCTGTAGGAAGGAAGGCAATGCTTGATAAATCGTCAGCGTACGGTGATAAGATCTGCACAGCATGTCACCAAGGATCCTCCAAGGCAAATTAACTCATAGAGTTACGGATTCAGATTAGGTAGGGGATCAGCAGAGCATATCTTATTCTCGGAAAAGCTTATCCAGTTCGTGATACATCTGCCGTGCTCAAAGCGGAGCCCTGTGCGCGCACAGCCTACTGTAGATCAATCCTGTAGGAGCCTCGGGTTAATGCTTGAGACGCAGACAAGGATGTATTAGGAAAAAGGACATTTCGGTGAGTGACGTACTATCTCTGTGTTGAGATCCTAGAAATCGACCCTATAGGTAATACCAGAGCTACAGTAGCCAACCTTGGATATATAAGCACTCGCACTCACTTCTAGCTTCCATTCTCCAGTTACTTCACTTATCAATACCACCTTAAATCCTCTCTTTTCCGAAAGTCCTTTTTCCTTTTGCCACATTCCCAATCTCTCAAGATGAAGCTATTCTCATCCCTCACCACCTTGGCCAGCCTCCTCGCCCTAAACGTCGAGCATACCACCGCAGGATGCTTTACGAGCGGAGAGAACTGGCCAAGCGGCGATATTGATACAGCCTCATACCACGTGGAGAGAGCCTGCAATGGGTACGATGGCAACCAAGGAGCATTCCAAGGGTCGTACAAGCCTGGAGAGATCAAACAAGCTTGCATCCAGTACTCCAGCACATCGCTCTACGTGTTTGAAGTGCAGAATCTCAGCCCTACTGAGACCCTGGAGCTGTACAATAAAAATTGCGTTCTTCGTCTACAGAACGAGATCAAAGGATGTGATAAAGGGGGTGAATCATCCATCGATGGATGGCGATTCAAGTAAGACGAACCATGCTATTGCAAACTTATGCTAACAACTTCTTAGGGCTGACCCTAACAATGGGATCTGTGGCAGGTAAAATGGTAGTTACAAAGGAATTCATATATGTCGTGCAAAGATCAAAAGGCCTCCTAGGGGTCAGTTTGATAGTACCGTTAAGCTACTTTGAGAATATAAATATGCGATAAATTTACTATTCTAAATGCGAGGTGTCCTGACCCTTGAATAATACAATGATATAGTAGTAATTCCATAAAATCTCAGGATAGTAGGTAGCTAGCTACCTTGGAAGTATATAGGAGTTAAGCTACCTAATTACTAGCTATTCAATTTTTTCCGAGGTGGAAGTCCGAAGGCTTGACACTATAGTATGAATACCATCTGGATCTTGCAGATAGATCCCGACGGAAAAGGTTTTATCTACACAGCAGCGTTTGCTCTCAGGACACCTGAAGATAATGAAAATGACAGGTTTGCTCGCAAGGTTTAGTACCTAGGCACATCAAACGATAACACAAAGAGGGTGTTCACAACACGTAACCGATTCTGGTGCTAACCGCCCAGCCACAAAAACAAGAAATAATGTGACGGAAAGTAGCACTTTTACCCTGGCTCTGGTCTCATATTGAGAAGGACCTTCGTATCTAAACTATAAGAAATTGACCCTAATCTCCGTACGATGACGATACTTAGGGAGAACGCCTGTATCGAAACAAGAAGTCGATTCTAGGTAATTCGATCCCACTCTAGATTTATGTAACAGCTGAACGGCCTGTGTGACGGTTTGGCTTACCAAGGAACAAAGTGTTCCGCAGTAACTTTATATTGGCAGATTTATAGGGCGTATCTACTTAAAACAGCACAATGTTACGTCTCCTGATAGTGAAGAGAATGGGTTAGGCATATCTAGGGTTAGATATTGCATCGATAACTGTTAACCAAAATGTTCTATCGGGTACTAAATCAATATATATATACTTAAGGCGGCTTATGATTATAGAGCTGGTTTATGGTTCAAATCGTTAGTTGCATCGTGAGTCGTCAGGAGCAGAGTCTAGTGCCTCACGTCTGACCAACAAGGTGTAGTAGCTAAACGTATGTGGTTTGGCCTGGCGTAATGGCTAGGGTTAAAACAGATAACTTTAAAATGGCTCTGTAACCTCACTTCTGTATGTCTTCGATTTACCACGAGCAGTAGCTATTAACAAAAGCAGCCTGCATTGTATTTTGGAATTGCGTCTCCATCATATGCACCTAGCATTACTCATCATGATAAATTGCTAAAACGCAAGGGGGGCGATGCATGGTGGAATAACTCCATATACTCTTTGAATCGGAACTCACTATTATGGCTAGACTCTGTTAACATTTTCTATCTGCTGCTAAGTATCTTGAAGGTGTATCTTGAGGCTATTCAGATAACGCCTATATCTATAGTCAAAGCTTTAGCCTTCAAGAGATCGATCTCAGGCTCTAAAAGAGGCTGTAAGCGACAGCAGTGAACGACAAGTCTTTCTGGGGTGTTAGTAGGCAGCTCGTCGTCTTTTCGTTCAAACAAGCTCCGGCCCTTCTTTTTCCGGTGTGATGACGAAAAGACGTCTTTTTGTAACACCCATACACTCTCTTCAGACTCTGAGACAGAAGGAATGAATGTGTCAAATGAATATTCCATACCATATCCAGGTGGGATATATAGAGAAGGCGAGTCAAAGCATCGCACTGCCGCAATTGCTGATGACAGACTCAAATTGGGGAAAGGTCTTGTGGGACGAGGGGAGAGATTGGCGTCGTGCATCTGTCTGGTCAATGCCCCAGGCATCATGAACGAGCATTGAGGGACGCGGCAAGAATCGCCTGAGCATAAGTTGTCTAAGACAGCATGCAACTGGTCAATCAGGTCTTCGAGAAGATCCTGCCTCTTTTGATCAATCTTATCTATTCTGGTGAGAATGATACTTGCGAACAGACAGCGAACATACCAATGATGCCTGGGAATATGGGGAGGTCTAGGCTATTCATGCGTCCGGTGCTTTGCATAATGGCCACCCTTGTTGCCTGCTTGAATTTCTCACTTAGTCCAAACACGGATGCAATGAAAATCCATTGAACTAGCTCATCGCATATTTCACTGGGCAACGGCTGAGAAACTCGACCGATCCATGCTTTCACGACAAAGCATAGAGCTTCGGGGCAGTCTAGGTCATCCACGACTTTAGCGATCTGAGTTAACATCTCAAGCGTGACCTCATCCGGCAAATCTTGAGTTTGTGCGTGGATTATTCTCAAAACCATTTTGAGAGCTTCAGGATCGAATAGAGGCTCAATTTTCCAGTGGTACAAGCCATCGCCATCCGATTTCTGGGCTTCGACATACCCTCCTTTGAACATTCTTCTAGCGCGTCGTGAGGCCACTGTTAGATGCTTTTTCGATACCTTTAGCCTCAGTTGATATACTCGTTCGTTTCCTAAATTAAAAGGTATGGCTAGTCAGCTACGAAAGCCTTTAGATTGTTTTCTCACACCTTGTTGGCAATGGTTAATGCCATGGGTCTTGGTGAAATTGGAGGGCTCGACTCTACAGTTTGACTCGTAGGCGACCGATGGCTCGTCAGCAGAAGGCTCATTGACGGTTGCTACTTCTTCGGGGGAGACTGCATCGCCAGCAACCGTTGGTTGTTCGTCAGTAGGTTCATCGACAACCCCTCCGTATTCGGTACCATGCTCATCGGTAGGCACTGGTCCTTCCGTGGTCTGAGAAGGTGCAGCGGGGTAGGAGATGATGATCAAAGTATCCCCATCAGGGTCAATATTTTCATGAATTACATCCATAGCCAAGGAAAGCAATATGCCGTATGTGGAAGAATATTCTTGTCGTAGCTGAAAAAACAGGCTACGAATTTTGAATGCAGAAATAACATCCTAAGTGGGCAGGATGTAATATTGGACCCGGACTTTATGTGGCCGTAACTTGAGTCGGGTAAGCAAGCCCTCCATCAGTGCGCGCGTAGGTCGGATAGCGTGAAACTTCTTTGTGATCATTGATTCCTCGCAACAACAAGGTGCAATGCAATATGACCAACAGCATATCAGCCTTCTACCTATGATGATTGCAGTACATGTCTCAAGCTCCGTCCTCAGTAGCCTTATCAATGTAAGACTACATCACAATTCGGTGATCTGTTGGTCTCCGTTGTAACAATTTAAGCATGTCTTGCTATTATGTAAGGTATGACCAAGCATAGAAATGTCATGGGAGGCCGACCAACAAGGTGCCAAGCCAGCCAACTACTATCTGTTTGGCTACTTTCACACGCAACCCAACTTGTCTGCCCCTCACTTTGTCATGTCAGTTATGCATTCCACGGCATGAATTTTGCCCTCACAAATTGGTCGGCCTCCTGCATTGCAGACCAATTTACATTTTCGTCGAGAATCTTACAATCGAATCTGCGCGGTAAACTCAAACAGATTCCCGTTATCGTGACACAGAAGGGATCGTACACCTGGGTCATGGTGTCTGATAAATAACTTACATCTGGAACCGAATCCGGGAAGTGCGACAGTAAGGTGATTCTTTCAGTAAACATTCCATATGCGATACAATCTCAATATCTTCTGCATGCTCTAGTTCTGATGTTACCCCCTTGGTTAAAAGACTCTGTATAAAGATAATGAAGAGGGCCCAACATCAATTGATGCAAGGAAACGGCGCAACCACCTGCCCCGCATATGCGGGAAGCCTTCCAAGGTGAGAGAACACAATTGGCTGGGCTTGGGCTACTCGAAGAATATAAAATGAACTGATATATAAAGGCAACCTTTTTCTCAATACTTACTTCCTATTAATTTCATTCATTTCTATGCTAGCCCGACCATTGTCACAAATAACCCAATCTTCCAGCTGTCATCAGTACAGACTCTACTATCAATATGGCTATTGGACCACCCCGTCTAGACCGGTATATGAAAATACTTTCTCGACTCTTTGAGTTCCTCGCCGTCTTCCATATCCTCAAGAGGTCTAACGGTCCTCATACCGCTATCTCTCAGATCCCTACAGACCGGCAAAGCGCCAGACGAAGATTTCTTACGAGCTTGTGTTATCTCTGTGACTACCAGAGGGGTGGTGAAACAACTACTTCCATAGCTCTAGAATCCCGGACTGATGTCATTGTATTTTGGATCGCTGCAAACCTGTCGCCAAACGATGGTGTTCTTACCTTCCTTTCTACTATCTTAGAGGATATACGAGGACATCCAAGCTCTACCGAAGCAGAAAGAGAAGCTTTGAGAGAGGTTTTAACCTTCAGATCTATTGAGTTTGCTGCTCCAAGATTAAGAAAAGAACGTCGGATGTTAGCTCGGGCTGCGCGCTCTTGCGAGACCTACTTGTTAGCCAACATGAACACTATTACGACACCCGGTAAGACAGAAGTGATGCAAAGGGACATTTAGCTGACAAAATTGTAGGAATTCGTGCTTTGCTTGATTGGCTACCTCAGTTCTATTCTATCACAGTCGACCCTTTGATCCTTTGTCAAGCTGCTTATAATGATCGCCACGCTCCTCAAATGGCGACATTAGAAGCTCTGAAAGAAGAGCTGGAGGTAGCCCCACAAGGCACAGCAAAGCCTTTCCATTCTGTTAAGCATATGATTGGCCGTCTTGCTGAGAGAATTCGAGTACCTGCCAATATTGTTCACGACTCCCTCCTGATAGGACCTCTTCTGAACTCTTACAGCATTCGCAGAGTGGAAGCCCCTATAGCGGCAAGAGCACCTACATCAGATGGCTTGAGAAATCTGGATTCGATCATTAAAAGAATGCTTCCGGCTGGCGATCCACGCCTAGAGGACATGCAGAGCTATCTGGGGCAATTGGATGGTTCAATGCAGCTAGAAGATGCCATCAGGGAGATGTATAACGACGAGGAAGAACAACACAATGTGCATGCGGAAATTCAGGTTCTTGAAGAATTCCATCGTAACCGACGCCAATTTGTGGAACATGATCGCTACATAGCTTGCAGCAAGCTTGCTTGCCTGTGCTGCAAGCTATATTTCAGATATCATCCTGGCAGATTTGTTGAACCTGAATCTCACCAGAAGACATATCTCAACTGGCGTCCTATCGATCTACCGAGTGGTTGGATGAACGAGCACTGGCCGGATCAACGCCGGGTTTTAGGAAACCTTAGCAAGGAGCTGAGCAATCTTGTGCTGGAGCAGATTGTGATGCAACGACAACCCACCCCATGGCATCCAGATTCGATAACAAATATCACTGCGGGTATAGGATCTGTCACATTTTCCGTGGGTGAAGAAGTATTTGAGAGCGGGGATGGAGAAAGCGGTGGTGAGTTCGTTGAAAGGCCTTCTGGATTTTGCAGTCAAGTGCGTACTGACGACTATGATATTCACAGATTCTGATTCATTGGCGCATCTCAACGACGATGATGGCACTGACGACGAGACTGATGGTACCCACAGAGATGTTGACGAGGAATCCGATGGAGGTGCAGGCTTGGGTGATTAGTTTGATACGAGAAGGAACAAACAAATGTGACCCTACAGTCTCTTGTTTATACGTTACGTAGCCTCATCAATCAAGTGACTACTTACTCAAGGCCACTTAAAATAAATTACTAGAAAACTGAGATTCACGTTCAATCTGGTACGTACTATGAAACGATTGTTTTAATCTAGGATACCCTTGATCTTTTCTTTCCCACATGTATTTCTTCTATATGCCTGTTACGATTGTCAGGTCTTGTGAAAGTCTCGCTGCATTGCGGACATAGGATGTTCTTTTGCGAGCAATGAGTGTCGTAATGCCTAATCACATCCTTCTTCCATGAATTTTTGAACTCGCAGCCTGGCCAAGAACAGTGGACAGGCTTTTCATGGTCACGAAGATGGTTACTTCAAGTCTCAATTAGCAACAAGAACAAATCAGAGATAAGGAAACTTGCAGACGCTTACTTCCTAGCGCGGTTATCGTCAAAGATGAGTTGACAATCCGCCTTGTTGCAGAGAAATTTTCCATTCTCTACAAACTCGTTCTTTTTCAAACGAGCAATAGGATATTCGATGAACTTTTGCTCATCCATCGTCTCTGAAATTGAACTCTCGCTAGGAAATGCATCGGCAGGTGAATAAGCGGCATTGGAAGGCAATTCATAAAACGATTGTGTTTGTGTAGTTCCACGGTCATGAAAACCTGAAGGGGATGTATCAGGGACAAGATCACTTGTCTGATTGTACAAGGGATCTCCGCTCTACAGAGCGAAGTCGAGATCCATTGAATCAAAGAGCGATATATCATCCGAATGCACTCCATTCAAGGTTTCATAAACACCAGGAAACTGGTTCGAAGAGTTCGCAATGTCAAAAAGAGTGGGGTCAAGGTAGAGAGGCTGATCTAACTCAGGTATTGGTCCTAAGCAATCAATGCTGGAAAGGTCGTTAACAGCTTCAGGTATAGCGTCTACAGCCAAATTTGACGTGTCTGTCGGGTCTATGAAGGAAGATAGAAAATCGTCCTCTTGTGCCAAAGGTTCCAAGTGAAACCCTTGACCAATAGCTTGATAAGAGAGCATTGTAGATGGGTCGATGAAATTTGTAAACGAGACTATTATTTAAATAGGTATAACATCAGTAAAAAGGCTATTGACATACTTCTGTGTAGTATAATTTGAGCTCTATACTCACCATCGAGTGGGCAGTTCGAGTCCACAGAATCGAATTCCGCGGACTCGTCCTGAAAATGGGTAAAGTATTCAATGTTGTTCATGGACCAGAATTTGGCGATTGGAAAAAGGGAAGGATACTTTGTTTGAAAAGTTATCGCTAGAATAGAACCGGAAGTGTTGGCTTTTATGTTTCGTGTTACACCCTTTGTCTAGATAACAATGTCTCACCTTGAGTCCATTGAAGCGCTAACGCAATTCACATTTACACTTTTGAACAGGCTCTGGGCCGGCGACTTTGGAGTATCGACTTGGTGGACCACCACATGCATTTCAGCTCAACCGAAAAGGCCCCATAATAATATGCGAATAATCATATCATGGTCATTTGATTCGTCGTATTTGTTTGTGGAGGCGTAAGATCTTGTGCTAAGGGAGGCCTACCACTTTGCTGGCTATGGCTCATTGGCTGGGACTAGGTGTTGGTTGCACAGGTCGGGATCGGAGGCTTCTTGCCAGAGACTGCCTTGCAAACCTAACAGTGGAGATGCTAGAACTTAAAGCCAACTCTTTGGTGATGATCTAGTGTCTGTCCTTCATGGAGCGAGATAAATCATATTGCTTGTTGCTTGTACAACAATGAAGTTCGGACTAGAGGATTAAGATGAGCTGTGATCAGCAGCTATTATCCGAAAATAGAGCATGCCAAAGAGGATTTTTACGAGCCTTGTTTTTCTATCTCGATGAGCTGTTTTCTTCAACCGAGCATCTTTGCACGTGATTGGTGATTGAGAGCTCGGCCAATCAGGGTGCAGCTTGGATGACATTAGCATAGGCAAATAATAGACAGCCCGGCGGTGTGCTAATGGCCCTTTGCATAGTCGCAGTCTGTCGACGAATGCCATCTCATGATCCCAGCGGCATATGGCGCGTTGAAGTAAATACCAAGTCTTGCTATGTCCTAGTTCTAGTAACAGGAGGCTAGAGCTAAAGATACGCTCGTTCCGCATAGCTTCCTTGGTGGCTATGCATTGCGAACTAGACCATTGTGAAAGTTGGCTCATAAGCTCGGTTGTGTGTCTGGTTGCGCTGATAGATATTGTTGATAATCTCTATCAATTACGTGTTGGGCGGGTGAGTACTATATTATTGATGGCTCTTGTATAGATCTTCTGTCTGGATAGAAATTACCTACTCCGTAGACAGTATAGCTAATATATCTGCATTATGATAGATTCAACTGATTCAGTGCGGCCTGATGGTCCTATTCGGGTCATTGGATGGTAATTGTTAAGGAGAACAGGGATGTGCTGCCTTTGTCAGACTGGTGCCTAATAATCCCAGACACCTCTTCCAATAGCATTCAGCTGTCTATTTGAGCTCAGCCACCTTATTTCAAGCCATTGTGCAATGCCGCACGTGAATTTTCTTCTCTTGCAATATGGTCATTCCAGCGGTGTAGGTCTGTCTCGTACATTCGTTCTGATTCAACACGCGCGCAACGCTATGGCGGACCCGATCACGATTATCGGCACAGTGGGTGCTGTCGCAAACATTGTCGATGTCCTTGGGAAGGTAATCAACACAGTCGCGGAGCTTCGGAATCAATGGCAGGATGCGGACCTGGCCGTACTCAACCTTGAAAGCCAGCTTGGTGCTCTCAACACAGCGCTGAACAAGATCATGGCCTGGACAGAATCAGCCTTTAGTAGCCCTCACCACCAGCTAGTCATGGATCTAGATCGTTGTGTCTCTTGTTGTCGCACTCTCATCAATAGGATCGCCACGGAGACCTCTCGGTTCCAACTGACGACCGAAAACCGGCTTGACGCCTTGAGCAAATTTCGTCTGCTGTTGAAGACGAAGGATTTCGAAAATATCCAGCGCATGATTGAGCAGCAGACAGGAGCATTAACACTCCTTCTCACAGCTACCAACACGTAAGTGATATTGTACAACTGATATCGTCTTGAAGGCGTGCCTGACTCGAGACAGAATGATTGTGTCGGAACAGATCGGGATTCTTCACCAGTCTCAAACACGTAAAATCTTCAAGAGGATGGAAAGTGACACTGCATCGCTTTATGTGCACAGGGATGTAGACTCTTTAGTAACGTCCTGCCCTGGCACCTCGATAAGCTCGTCGAAAAGATCGATCGACTTTGACTTCGACCCGGAACTTTTTATATCACGGATATATAAAAGATGGATGAATGGATCAGTAAAGAAAAGTCTTCATGAGCAGCAAAACGAGACATCTTATCCATCCCGATGGTCACGGACTGTTGAGCGGATTCTTCCACCTGAAAGAGCAACACTACGCCCAGCATCTAGTGCACTGTTGCTTGGCTCTGAGTCGAGAAAAGACATTATGAAGATGATACAGTATCGCAACGATGTTTCCGACAAAAATCTATCCACTTACATATTGAAAATCTTTGAGATTGTCTACGAGTCGGCAAAAGCGCTCGTTGATGCGATGCAGCAGTTTCATATTACCACAGAAGTCGATGAAATCCGGGAACATCTTGATTTCATAGCGGCCTTTGTTCCAGATTCAGACCCGGTATTTGATCCTAATTTCAAGGCTGCTCTTGAAATCCTTCTGGGAAGTCGTCACTACCCAGAACTGATGCTTCAGCGTACTGAGCTCTGCCTCCCCGATTCAGCAGAATAGTTTGTTCCCCTAGCCATCCTAACATTTATCAGGCAAAACTGACAGAAAAAACAGCTTCCTAGCTGAGATAGGTAGAATTGCGTCACCTAAATACAAGCCAAACGAGATGGATGTACTACGGTCCAAAGCTAAACATAGCGCTATATCTAAAACCAGAATTTCGGACGTCACAATATCTGATGTCGGAGGGAGTGGTGAACTGGAGAACTTGCCCCACGACTTTGAGAATACTAAATGTGTCATCTTCGTCGTTGATTTCGATTCTTACGACAAGGTATTGGAGCTTTCAGCAGACCCAATCGGAGACTCCCTTATCGAATTCGACAAGATTATCAACTCGCCTCGGTTTGCAAAGTCATCGATTCTTTTGCTTTTCAATTATATCGGAAACTTCACGCAAAAGCCAGCAATGTTCCCTCTAAATGACTACTGTCGAAATTACAACGGAGGCGATAGCGTAATCGAGGCAACAAACTACTTTACTCAGCAATTTCACAAAACTACAACGACTTCAAAATGCATTTTACCGAGTATTATAGACCCATATAATATAGCAACAACAGTACGACAAATTAAAGAATTTGTGGATGAAGAAATTGTAAAAAGTAGATTAGAGTATCTCGTTGGATGATCTACAGGGTGAATTGGGTTATGTTTTTACTATTTGAGCTATATCTACTTTGTGTAATTTTCTTCTGTCTTCTTAACATATAGAAATAGTTATAGTTTGCACCACATAGGAAATCAAATAAAATTGACAGATATGGGTCTAATGTGGTAATAGAAAGAGAGAAGCAGGGGAAACAGACTGAAAACTCTACCTGTAACGACTGTGAGTCCACAGAACTATTCATGAGCCTCGTGACAAAAGGTGATTCTTCTTACTGGTGTAATATGACGAGGAAAGTCTCAGCCAATTGTCCCCAGTCACCGCCGGTGTTCCAGTCAGTAACAGACGCCGTATCCGCCTCTCAAACCTCATCCCCTTCTATCTACATTCCGCCCCGCCCCCGCACAGCTCATTCAGATTCGGCGCATGAGAGTCCAACGCCGTTGGACACATACGACTCAATTCCGTTCGGAACATGAGACTCCAATTCTGTTTGAGACGCCAATTCCGTTCCCCACACGAGACTCCAAATCCGTTCGGCAAATGAAACAGGAAGTGAGCATGACTACTGAATGTATTCATATCGACATTGGAAGAAGTAGATCCTAGCATTACGGTTTGACATAGCATAAATTCACTTGCTGGGACTGTATGCAAAAATCACGGAGAGGATATGGCTGGGCTAATGCAGACTTTAAAGATTTCGATCAGCTTCGCTACTCTAGTCGGCATTTATCCTTTCTGGCATCCTGTTCTTGTCCGTCTTATGAATCTTGTGCTAGGCTCCGGCTCCAAGGGATTTCTCCATGTTAAAAGATTTACTAAATCGTGTAGAAACGATTGCAAGGCCACCCCCCGTGCGGTGAATGACGACAACGAGAAAGGCTCAGATACCGGGAAATCCTTTCTACACAAGTTTTTAGACAAGCACGAGAAGGATCCTGAAAGGTTCACACAGTACCATCTCTTCTCGGGTTATACCACAAACATAGTGGCAGGCTCCGACACCACTGCCATCAGCCTTTCGAGTATCCTCTACTTCTTGCTGAAAAGCCCTCAATGTATGAAGAAGCTACGGGATGAGATTGATTCTAAGCAGAAAGAAGGCAAGCTATCAAAGTTCCCGACCTTCAAGGAGAGTCAAGATATGCCATACTTTCAAGTGGTGATAAAGGAAGCCTTGAGAATGCACCCCGCCACCGGACTACCTCTCGAACGGGTAGTGCCAGAAGGAGGAGCGGACTTGTGTGGTCAACACTTCCCTGAAGGTGTAAATGTTTCAATCGCTTTAGAAAGCTATAGCTGACGGAGATGCAATGGGAAGACAATTGTTGGTATCAACAGCTGGGTTCAGCATAGAAATGTGGACATATTCGGCCACGATGCGGATACCTTCAACCCAGAAAGGTGGCTTACGGATGACCCTGCCAAGCTTTCCTTGATGAACCAACACTGGATGCCAGTAAGTGATTACCAGTAATTCATATTCGCATGAGGAACTTGGCTATAAACGCTGACATCACTGTGTTTTTCTTACAGTTCGGCCTCGGTTCTAGAACCTGCATCGGACGCCATGTCTCAATGCTAGAGATTTGCAAGCTTGTGCCCCGCCTCCTGCGTGACTTCGACTTCGAACTTGCTGGAGACTTGGCGCTGCCAAACTCAGAGTGGGAATTGAAGAACCATTGGTTTGTTTTCCAGAACAATTTCTTTGTCCGGGCTCATTTGCGCACGTGGCGTTGAGAAGGGCAATGACAAACGCAGGCGTAGCTACGGTTTCGGCGACAGCTAACAAAATTTATTTACCCTCCCATTTTCAAGATTGAAGTTGCGGAAGAGAAACAGATAGGTTTCGCGGAACTCATGACTACCGTTGGGATTACTTACCACTTCCAAAATGTCAACTCAGATAAGCAATGTTTGTAGACATTCAACAATTAAGCCCAACTACAACGTGATACTGTAGTTCTGTCGGTTTAAAAGAACACATCGGACCGTGGAATCTGACGCAGTAATGCTGCACAGGCTACCCTGTAGCGAATGGGAATCGCGTCAAGGATGACGCGCATACCAGACAACGGAGACTACTCTGACCAGATGCATATCCGTATATCCGACATGACAATGCGAAAATTACCTAATGGTCTAATTTATGCGAAAATGGTCAACCGGCGCCAGCCGCGTCAAAATGCAAAACCATAACGGCCAGACCACCAATGGCTTCACAACACCATGGCCAAAACCTCGTGTAGCCATCTTGGCATCGCTGACCGACGACGGATGGCACAAGCTTAACCAAAACCGGATCAACTTCCAGGATAAGGTTAGACGAAAACGTTTCCCGAAACCGTCGGCGAAAGAAAAGGGAAAAGCAGCGACTTCGGCCTACGCAATGATCAGCAGATGGTGGAAGCAATGGAACCCAGTAAAGAAGGATTTTTTGAGTCCCTTAGTTTCTCTCACGTCAGAAGATTCCACCTTTTATCCTCCGATCGGAGAGTCAGTGTGTTTTTTTTAAAGAAAAAACTTCTTCAATGCTGGGCAGGATCCATAGTTCTACGTAAAAGAAATGGTTTGGCGAGTAAGGGAAACCACCGAGAGATCCACTTTTTGCTTGGGTAATATAAATAAATCAAGGGGAAGAAGACAAGGGAGAATGAATAGCTAGAGAGAGATTGTTCCCAAGTTCAAGGCTGGAAGAAGCTTAAAATTGAATGACCTCAGATGAAGAAAGAATAGTGGCGATAGGTTGACGTCGGAATGGCAAATGCCGTCTCGGATCCGGGTCAGATTCAACGGCAGACGGAGACTACGGAGCCTCAACTTACGCCATCAAACTCCACTGAAGACGAGTTTTCAGGGCATTTCTTTCAGAGGCGACAGAACCCACTTATACCGGGAACCGTGACCCACTCCGAACGGATCTGCCGAGACCACCGAGAACCAATTGGCTTCCGTCTAAAGATCAAAAGATGAGCTGAGCTCAGCATCAACAGATTCCTTTTCATTTAGTTATGATTCTGTCTCTTTATTTCAAGGGACCTTCCTAACTCAAAATTCACTAAGGACTCCCTGGACATGTTCGTCTCGCTCCATCACGTAATAATGCAATCTGCCCCCCACGGGGTCTTGCTTGCAGATTGAATAACATCATGTGCTGAAATAAGAGTCAACCTGACTAAGACTCCTAATACTGAGCCTCCTATTGGTCAAGAATTACAAAGAATCATGTAGAGAAGGAATCGAAGTCCGGAGCAAGCGCGGGCTTGACACTAAAACCCGTTGTTCTAACCTGCCTAGTCCCGTCCCTGTCCCCATCGGAACCATATCATAGCTCCCGCCACAACCTCCGATCGGAGCCTCTGGCCTGGGGTACAAGCCTCAACAGCAAGAAAAAGGGTGATATATATGGAGAACTCCGGTCCGCTAATAACGTCAGGTTCCGCACATTCACTTCGGTCTGTTCTTTCTCTCGTCTCTTACTCTCTCCCTTTCATACTTGTGTGAAGTCTTTGAATACATTTCTTTGGTTCACTCTCAGATACACAACTGCGCATCCTTGATTGGACGTCGCAGCCACAACCCTTCAACATGGGCATCATGAACTTCACAAAACGGTCTTCTGCAGATAAACCTGCTACCGAACCACCCATGACACATAACGACACAAGCGCCTCAGATAACGACACCGAGCCACCGAAAGACGCGACAGATTTCCAAGAAGTCCCCGCTGGTACCGTCGAAAAGGGCAACATCTTCGACCAAGGCGGCAAAACCTACCGAACCCTCGGCCGCTGGGACACTGTCCTCATCCTCTTCACAAATCAGCTCGGTCTGGGTATTTTGTCCTTGCCAGCGACCATCAAGACCCTCGGTATCGTCCCTGGAATCATCGCCATTCTGGGCATTGGCGCAATTTCTTGGTATGCTGCGTATTGCCTGATGCAATTTTATCGCAAACATCCCAATGTTGTCAGTATTGTTGAGATGACGAGGATCGTGGGTGGACCGTTGTTTGAATCATTAGCTGGAGTCGTTATGATGATCCAAGTCATCTTTATCGTGGCTTCCGCGACAGTTACTCTTTCTGTCGCGCTCAACACGCTCAGCAGCCATGCGACATGTACCGTCATCTGGATCTTGGTGGCTTGTTTAGCGTGTTATCTTCTTTCCCTCCCACGAACCATGAAGTTTGTTTCCAAGGCCGGTGTCCCCAACGCCATTAGTGTCGTGGCCGCTTGCTTGATCGTCTTGGTCAGTTTGGCTGTTTCTGGACCTGCCATTGCGCCAGAAGGATGGCACAAGGAGATCAAGGTTGTAGGCCACCCCACATTTCGCGATGGTCTCAATGCTTGTCTTCGAGTCGTCTTTTCCTACGCCGGTACCTTCGCATTCCCGTAAGTTGATCTCAATACCACCAGAACTGATTTCCAAGACTAACGCTTTCAATAGTTCATATATGGCCGAGATGAAGGCGCCCGAGAAGGATTTCAAGTTTGCTTTGGCTGTTCTTGAAATTGGAAGTACTCTCTTCTACGTCGCCATGGCCGTTGCTTTATACTGCCTCGCTGGCGATCTCACGACATCTCCCGTTCTCAGCGCCGCCTCTTCGATCCCTGCAAAGGTCGCCTACGGAATTGTCCTCCCCGCTGTTGTCTCTACAGCTCTCTCAGTCGGCCACACCGGCTGCAAATACCTTTACGTTACTCTCATGCGCCAGATGCGATCTACCCACCAGGTCACCGACAACAGCGTCAAGTCTTGGGTCACCTGGATCCTTTCCGTTACTGGATTCTGGGCCCTGATCTTTGTTATCTCAAATGTCATTCCCATCTTTGACTCCATTTTGTCCATCACATCTGCTACCACCATTCCCTGGTTCACTTACGGTTTTGCGTCTATTTTCTGGCTGAATCTTAACAAGGGTCTTTACTTTTCGTCGTGGCAAAAGATGCTGCTGACTCTTTTGAATGTCACCATGATTGGTGTGACGTTGTTTTTGAATGCGGGTGGATTGTGGGCTGCTATCACCGAGTTGTTGGATCTGTTTGAGGAAAACAAAGATGGCATTGGAGGTGTCTTCTCATGTGGCGACAACTCAATCTTTTAAGCCAGTTCCCAATAGTATATTTAAAGAAAATCATAATTCATCGTCCTATGCAGGTGCCAGAGTGCGGTCTGAAAGTCTAGAACCGCTTGTTCCATCGATGAAAAATCTCCTTTTTCTACTTCTTGTAGCTTTATGACAGAATACTCTAGCGCCTTTGCAGCGTCTTCGCAATCTGCAATCCAAATCTCTCCAGGAACATCTTTGGACAGGAAGTCTCGCCACTCCGGTATGGACTTCCGTCTTTCAGAACCCATCGAGATTGCGTCGGCCTTGGTAGATGCAGCCGACGCAACGCGAGGATGAGATTCTTTCCACAGCTCGGCAACTGCCAGAAGCGTATCGACGCTTGCAATTTCAGAGATTTTGACCCGGAGGGACTCTTCGAGGCGGGCAGATGTTGATAAATCGCTGGTGATCTTCTCCAAGCTATCAATGAGATCTCGAACCTCGCGTATGAGTGACCCAAACTTCTTACGGTCTCTCATCGCCCATTTGGACTTTTCGAGTAGTGTCGTTGGTTCCTCTTTGGACCTTGATGCTCTGATTTCGAAACTGTCAAAGGTTCTGGCGATACCAATCGAGTTATGAGTCGGATGAGACAAGAGAGCCGGTGTTCCTACTGCATCCTCGTAGCCGTACATTTTCCTGATGTCCTGAGCGTCGGTCAGTAGATCAACGATCCGCTGTAAAGTCTCATCAACGAGGTTTTTTGCGTGCCATCCGGTCAGAAGGTTTTGCTTTGAATCATCAGCCAGCCCCATTACCGCACCCCAGTTGTAGAGTCGGCACTTCTCCAACTTGTACTGGAGCTGTAGACGATTGAAATCGGCATCGTGGGCTTGGTAGAGGTGAATGAGGTCCAGAGCTGCAAAAGAGTATTTGAATAGTAGGGCCAGGGTAACACCGCTTGCTACGGCACCAAAAGGCTCCATTGGTAGAAGTGATGGAGAGGTTAGACGAAACTACAGAATAAGAAGAGTGAAATTGGAAAGTAAAAGAGAAAATATGAGTCGGGATTCTTATCAAGATGTCAACAAATAGGCGAACCAACGTCGGGCAACAAGGCGGACTGACAAGGCTAAGCCAGCCTGCATCAAAGTAACAGGTCAAAAACCAACATGCATGTATGCTGTCCAATTGAAAAGATCGACTACAGCCAGGAAACGCCCAGTAACGAAAAAGATGACGTCTTGGATTTTCAATATACAAATCTTACTCGTTAGACTCGACAGAATGGGTCGCAATAACCGTGGTTGGAAGGCTGTGTGTGCTGAGAGTGTTTGCTGTACCGTACTAACAGTATTCCTCCAAATTGCCAGATCATATTCACCATTTTGTATCGGTAAGACTGGAATAAGTCACGCCAATTAAATTAATCATGGTATATATACCGACCGAGACAAAAGCGCTGTGAAATGGGAAAGAATGCCGATGTCACAGAGACGGAACTCAAACTTGGCGACATATAGCCTTCTTCCTCTGCTATCTAGAATCATACTGAAGGATAAAGGAAGATAACCTAAGTCAACGAACTCGATGATTGAGCTCTCCACCTTGCATTGCATCCGAAATCATTTGTATTGATCTTAGAGAGTAGACAATGAAGATAAAAATACACCATTCCCTATGCACTTAGCAGTTAAAATAGATGATCCCAATCAGTTATTGTATTGGCTATAGTAGTGTCATGGTAATCAAAACCATAGCTGCCATAGAGGCCAAGTCGAGTCCAAGATTCAGCTTCTTTGCAGAATTTTCCGCGTATCCAATATTGAGAGAGTTATTTGAGAATCCCACGGTACGCAACCATGAAGGAGTACTACCGTTGAGGTTCAAAATATCAGAGTGATATACATCTAGTGCGCCAGAGAAGCGGACGCGCAAGAAGCCATGGACGTTGGGCCATGAAAATGTCTGATTCCCAGGCACATATGATGGTATCGAGTGAAAAGAACCGTCTAGTGTAAGGTTGGCGGTTTTATCATCGAACTGAATGCTAGTATGAGGGTATTGGAAGTCATTCCAGCCCCCGTAGTTATACCAACCTGAGTCAGACATCATATATATGCTGGATTTGCTGGTCTGTTTGGTGGAACCACACATTGGGAAGTTGCTAAACTTTGTGAACGCTGATGGGTGGCTGAGTGCGAAGGTAGGATAAGCTGTCCCACTGAGATTATAAGCTCCCTCCGATAGCTGGCTAGTAGTGAAGTTGAAAAGATCAGGGCTCGAGTTATCCCAAGGACGCGTTGACCTGTTATTCCCCGGTATATAGAATCTATGATCGTAGAAACTGTTGCAAGATCAGTACAATGGACTGCCTGAGAGTAAGACTGACTGACGAAGCAGAAAATATGGGATACGAGATACCGAGAATCGTCCCCCCGACCATAGCGTTATAGTCCAAGCCGGAAACATTGAACGGCGCCGAACTTTGCGGGAGAAGCGTCAGCCAGAATATGACCGAATTATTCCCAGAATTCCAGTTGCCTCTTTCGAGGGTACTCAAAACAGCATCAAACTTGGCAGTATGTGTGTAATTCTCCCACCGAGAACACAACGGCTCGTCATATCGGTCTCCGAATACAAGTTCCAGTTCTACATCTGCCGTTGCATTGTAGTAACTGTTGCAAGTCAGCTCAATATACTGCGACACTTAATTTCTGAGACTCACGACCCAACCCAGCTATAAAAGTCCCCAAGGCCAGTTACGTTGCGTGGGTGGTAATTGTCCAACGGGCTGTAGTCCTCAATCGGGTCATAAAGATCTTTATCCACATCAGCAAGAACGAGCTCGAAAATAAAACACAAGACAACTTGTAGTTGTAGGATATGCTTGATGGCAAGCATTTTGGCGATTGATGAACGACATGCGTCTTGATGATCTTTCTAACAGCAGGATCGTTGGGAGTTATAGACAAAGTTTTGCAGTACAGTCAATTTCGTTTACATGTAGGTATCTTGGCAAACACCTTCCCAGTCTAGTTGTGGAGACCTGAAGAAAGTGACCTGATTTGTCTGTTGTGTCTGTTGTGTCCGTTGTGTCTGTTGGTTCTGTTGGTTGTTGGTTGTAGCAGCGGGGATTTTTCACCGGAATCAGAACAGATTATAATACAGCTATTGGTTCTGTTAGAAGAGATAAAATGTGAGCGACATGGTAAAAAGGCTGCATCCGCCTTGGCCTGAGATTATCTTGGCATGTATGATATTCGTACTCAGGTATTTGAGAAGGTTTTGGCTTTGCGATAATTACATTTCGATTGGAGATATTAACCTGTTTGACTAAATATCTGGTACCGCATGGAGTTCCTCTCACGTATCAACGCTTGACTGCAGAAACTAACTTTATTAAATATAACCATATTGATGAACGCAAGGCAGCAGAAGTGAAATGCATTGTGAAACTGAGTGCCGGAAAAAGCGTATTAGAAATCTAGTTGTTGCTTCGCTCAGACAAAGGGTGATTGTAATACACTTGGCCTTTCCAAGACTCTCAAACGTAGTACAAGCCAAGTAGAAGATAGAAAACATCTCCATAACAATTTCGACTAACTGTTTGTAGGGGGCAGTGACTATCTGTCCCCAGAGACGTAGTGATTATGGTCGTCAAAGCTTGATCAACAGTACCTAGCATTCTGAACAACAGCCATAATCTGTTCACTAACATAGCACAACCGAGGGGCCAAATGCGCCGGACAACGTACCCAAGTTCAACAGTGATATTCCTCTCGAACTTATGTCTTGTCTTCCATTATATTACTCATCATATATGACCAGTAAGCGGATCTCAATACTCTCTCTCAGCCTCTCGGTGTATAACCCATTTTGGATATCAAAGGAACAATGAGGCGCCGCTAGGCCAGTTAGCTAGCTATTCATTGAAATAATATGTGAGATGTATAGTGCAGCGACGGAGCTCGTGAGTGAGTAGAATACACAGGAACCCTGTCACTCGAAAACTGCTGGTCTCATAGTTCAGAATACGTACCCGCAGCAACATCGGTCTGACTGTCGTGGCATTTGAAAACCCAAACTTGGTCACGCATTTGATCACTGTAGTAATACCAACGATGTTCCGGGTTGTGGTATAGGTTCAGCGACTCTCCCACGTAGTGAGGGAATACAAGGTCTGTTGGTTCGCCATCCCTGGCAAGATCGAAGGTTCTGTAATCTCCGAGCGTAAGAGGGAAGTCTCGCAGAGGACCAAACAGAGGCCGCCAAACACTTGATCGGAAACAAGGGCATGGTTAGTAATAGCAAAAGAAAAGTATGTTGTGTTATGTAAGTTTAGTTAAGGACAAAGGGTATCACTCACTTGATGACCTGAAATCGTTTTTGAAGTAAATTGTTTGCCTCGTCTCCGAGATGGTAGCGCATCCTCTGAGCACTGGACCCTGGCGTCTGGTCTGACATCCATCTTGGTCAGTACTAAATAAAGAAATCAAGCAAAGAATTACCAATGTGTGCAGCGACAAGAGGCTTTCTCTTACGGTCACAGCCACAGCCCTTGGAGAATGGTTGCGAGAGCCTGTGCTACAAACTCGGTCAGACCGCGTGCAGTCAAGGTTGTGAAAACCCACCGTATGCTCAAAGGGTACTACGCGTGAAGCCTCAAGCTTTTTGGAAATGAAGCTGATTATTTCAGGATAGTACTTGTCTCGAATGACGTGATCCATCTCAAACTCTTCGTTTGTCAAGCTCGTCTCGTGGTGGTCAAGTTCAAAGCCGTGTACGTCAAGGGCGAAGTCGGACTCAAAGCCCCGTACATCAGTGATGCTGATGTCATTGACTTGTTCATGGAGAACATTGTGCTGTGGAGGAGCATCTTTGCCGGTTGGTGGAACTGGAAAGTTGACGAAATACGGCTTTTGCTTCTCGTACAGAGGTAGCCGTCTTAGATACCACAAGTCTGTGACTACTTCAGACGCTAGTAATTGTGAGAGTTAGTCTAGTAATTATCGTTTCTGTGGGTCTACCACCAGTTTGGGGAAAGTCTCAGGTACCTTTTTTCTCCATATTAAAATGGGTTGTATAAGACCAATATCACTGGAGTAAGATCCAGACTAGCATGGAAGAAGGTTTTGAAACTGGCACTCTGTCTATATATATATAGTTTAATAGGGAAACCAGAAGAACTGTATTACTGTAGGTACTGATTGACGTTATGGAGAACGAGGCTCGGCAAAAAGGATGTGTGTTGTCTTCTATGTGCTGCAGTGGGTGGCCACCATGATCATGATGGCATACTGTAGGGTAAATTGGTGTGCTTGCAGCCTGCCTGGTTCAGATGCAAGCCACCTTGGTCAATATTCTGTAAGGCTCCCCAAGTGTGAGGGGTAAATGTAAGGTGACGTGGCCCAAGTTCTGAGAAATCCTGCATCGTTACTGGGCCATTCTAATCTGTTATTGTCCTACCTACGCTAAATCATGCCTCGCGTAACAAACATGAAAACCCTACCACAGTTGCGTCGCGTTTGACCCTTCTTTTTCCCCATAACCTTACTTGGTAATTTACGAAACTCAACTAGTGCCTTCACAAGATGGAGCCCCCATTTAAGCTTCCGCGACCGTTGACAGATCCTCCCCCCACTAGAAGCTCCCCTCGGCTATCTCCGTCTCGCATATGGCTCCCACTTGCTATCCTCATCGGACTTGTCTGGACATTAATGATGCCGTACGAATTATCCAAGACTACTTCATCTTCGAACAGCAATCTTCCTGTTTTGACCGACGTCTCCCGCCCGCACTCTTTCCACAACAATGTTGACGGTCATGACATCGGGCTTTTACCTTCATCTGTGACTGTCCTCCCTTCAGGGTCCTTTTATTCCGACTATAGCGAACTGGTTTGTGGATTTCCTCCCATCCATTGCCCTGCACTATAGATGCAGTGACCTAAATTTGCACAGTTTCCCCTTGCCATCGACCTGCCACTTGGTTTCGTTCCGACAACTGTTATTCTGTTGGAAGAGGGCCTCACACACTTCTCGGTGGAGGATTTTGACAATGCACTTGCCCACTTTGAAGAGACAGACGACGTGTGGGACCGCCATTTCCTATCCTTTGTCATTTTTGTTCAGTGCGGCGTCAACCCTATCGAACCTCAACTACCACAAAAACTCGCGGACCGATTACAATCCCTCGGCACAAAACGTGTTGCCCTCGTTGATCAATCCAAGCTCGAACTAGATACATTGACCCAGGGTCCCTACTTTGCCACATCAACGGGTCTCTTACCAGTGAGGAAGCTTTTCCCAGATACCCATGTTGCTTTTGTTGCGTCGCTCGTTCAGTCTTCGTCCCAAACGTTAGTCCAATCAACTTCCCTATGCTATCCTCTCTACTAATATGCCATGACAGGATAAAATACTTGAAAGCGACGACGGCCGATGCATACCCGAATCAAGCCATCGCTGTTCCCTCACGTCTATACTTCAAGACGAGCACTGAAAAACCCTTGAATGGCCTCAGAGTCGGAATCAAGGATAACATTGATATCGCTGGTGTCAAGACATTTGCCTCGTCCTTGGCCTATGGTGAATTCCATGGCGTCAAGTCCCAGAACGCTCCCGTGGTTCAGCGATTGCTGGACCTTGGTGCCGTAATCGTTGGCAAGACGGGTATGAGCCAGTTCGCTGATGCGGAAGATCCTACGGGCGACTTTGTAGACTTTCATTCTCCCTGGAATCCTCGCGGCGACGGCATCAGGTCCCCGGGTGGAAGCAGCTATGGCTCAGGTGCTGCGGCAGGCGCCTATGATTGGATCGACTTTACGATTGGCACCGACAGTAAGAGAGCGTCCATGGTCATCTTCATCACGGAACGTCTACTGACAAAGGTATAGCTGGTGGCAGCGTACGACAGCCCGCGGCTAGTCAGTCCGTCTACGGAATCCGACCCTCGCGGGACGCATCGAGCGTCGAAGGAACTGTTGTTATTCATAGGTAAGCTTTGACGATATGTAACTAGGGTTGGACCATCACACTTACAATACTCGGGGATTAGGGACCTAGATGCCGTCGGTGTTCTCTCCAGGGACCTTGGTGTCCTTAGTAGAGTCTCCCAGCACCTTTACCCAGACCGAAACACTCCAAAGGCTACTACCAACACACCAATTTTAATCTACCCTAGTCACCTGTTCCCTGCCGAAGACAACAAGGCGCAGAAAATCTACGACAAGGCGGTCGAGGCACTCGAAAAAGTTCTGGACGTGAGAAGACAGCATGTGGATTTCCGTCATGAGTGGATGAAGCTTCATCCCGACTCGGAACCTTTCACCGACTATTTCAAGGAGGTATTTTATGACTATGTCGTCTGGGGTCAATGGAAAGAGCGATCTGCTTTTAGAAACGACTATGAAGCCAAGTTTGGTCGCCCACCTTATGTTAATCCTCTATCCAGATTTCGATGGGAGCTCGGCAGTAACATGACTGAACAAGACTTCTCAAAACTACAGTCTAAGCGCCATGAGTTCCAAAACTTCATTGAGGGAATCTTCAGCGATAACACGATCATGATTACCCCATTTAAATTTGGGGAGCCTGATCGTCGCGACGAGTACAGGCCAGAGTAAGCTACCACCTAGCCTTTGATCGGCTCCAATACTTTGCTAACATGTACCCCCTCTCCAAGGCCGAAACTGAGAAACAAGGACGAATTTGGTTGGGGACTGAGACCGGCCTTCCAGACGCCCATGGCTGGTCAACCTGAGATTGTTTTTCCAGTTGGCCAACTCCCCGTCTTCTCATCTGTGAGCCAGCGACAGGAGAATTATGGAGTTATTGCTTCGCTCATTGGTTCCCAAGGTACGTGATCAATCTTTCACTCATAAGCATCCCCTAACACGATCAGGAATGGACTTGCGCATAGTCGATATCACGAAGATGATGCTAAAAGAACTTGGCATTCCCCAGACTGTACTGACTGGTCGAACTCCGTTTGAGACAGAGTGATGCTGAGGAAGAGTCCCGAACGAAACTAACAGGATAAATGTCTTGATATGCTTTTTGAACGATCACGCTATAATAATGAGCATCAGGCTTGCATTGTTTAGTGTCAGTTATTGTGTACGGAAAAATGAATTTGTTTCAAATTATACAAGACAAACTTATCATATCAATTTTCATAACTCGCGAACGTCAAAAAGCCCGACAACATAGTGATAAAACATAAGAAATAGATCATTAAAAAATCTTAGCCCCCTTCAGCAACAGTGGCTCGGGGGCTCATAGTAGGTGGACGCCGCTTCACAGTATTCGGCCTCTCCCTCTCTCTCTCGCGTCCACGCTCACGCTCACGCTCACGTTCCTTCAGATCATTCCCGGCCTGTTTCATAAAAGCCTTACCCTGATATTGTGAATCATTCATCCATCCAATCCACGGTTTTTCATCCGGACGCGCTGGGTCCGGAGTCCAACCTTGCCATGGAGTGTCCTTTTCCATGGCTGTCGTTGACCCCATCTTGGTAGAATCTTGGTCTTGGAAAAGCTTCTTCCATGGCTGTTCCTTTTCCATCGTGTAGGCTTACTCTGTTCAATGATTAGCACTTATACGTCTATGATGAAATAAAATCGAGATGTACGTGATAACGGGGACACGGACTTTGGACTTGGTGGAAGTTCTTTGAAATCAGGAGTTATTATGACAAGCAAGAATAGGCTCAAGATTACAATAAGGCAGGGGGCGTTGAGATACTGTGGATACTGGAGAATATTGTGCCACTTTAAGTGTTAGGCATATGCGGCCTGCTAGTCTAGTAGATATCTGTTTTGGTGTGCCTCATGCTCAAAGAAAAGTGAGGCTCTCGGAACTTCATCTCCTAACATGTGACGGCACCACCATCTTGGCATCCATTAATCTAAAAATGTCGAGCGACATGTGGTCAGACCGGTGTGCCGTGAATACGGTGCCATTGAGGCTCTTGGCCGCCAATTTATCCGAGCAAGCAAATCAGGTTGACAGGGAGGGCGGTATCTTTATCTGTATGGCAGCGAGCTGAAAGTCGGCTGTGGCAATATTGTTTCTAAGCGCGTGTTTCATTTTATCCATGACACTTCCCCGCTTCAACGTGTGAGACAAATATGCAACATGACAGCCTCCTTGGATATGAGCAAATCATTGCACTCCACGAGTTTTTGCGGCTGAAGGAGAGATCTGCACTTGAGGCATTTTCGCAATGGTCTGCAGACCAAGAATAAAGCGACTCTCGCTTTCCGTACAGAAGAAAGATGCTGTCATTGCTGACAGATAGGCAACTGAAGTCTGAAGGCAACTGGGAGCTTACCATTTGCCACTATGCCCAAGGCTACATTGGGCGAAGTAACTGAATGGTTGGACACCCTCTCTAAGCAGTCGATAATCAATAAGCCATGACGGTGCACTGACAATCAAGAATAGCCATCTCTGCTTTGTACTTCAACATCCCGATAACATACATATAGCCTGCTTCGGTGGATCGAGTAACTCGGGCTTTTGAGGAATAATAGTGGCATGTCGGGTAATTCCGGCACGGTCAGAATATTCTGTTACGCTGGAAAAGTCTTGTTCAAGGGTAAAAACCAACAGGTTTTAGTAAGGGAGAGGACATTAGTGAACAATGATTTATGAACAGTCATCCCCCCCAAAAAGGCGAATGTGATGGCTGTCATGTCAAAATGAGGCTTTGATTGTGAGGCGAAACATCGTAAGATATCTGATCGAGCCAATGAGACCTATCCATCGTGGTTCAGCCTCTTTCCAAAGAGGTGGCCAAAGCAATGAGCACACTTCAAACCTATTGCATCACATATCTGCTTCGGCCAATATCAAAGGTTGAGCATCTGTCACAACCTAGCCTTGATTTGGAAAAAACATGCGAAGCTTCTTACTTCATATACAATTTCTTGTTCTAAACGGCGTTTGTCTTGTCCGTAGATATCAAGCAGTCCCAAAATGTTCAGCAAGCGCCACCAAGCAAACAGTTCTGGTCACAATGAAACAACTTCTCAGGTCAAAGGGCCCCAGCCCTTTCATCGCACGGTATATCAGAGATTAAAGATACTGAAATCAAAAGCATTTCACTCAGAGTCTACTGAGCCCAGTGTTACTGACAATTTCATCGGACCAAGTAAACCAGTGTCTCAAAGCAGTGCATCACCGGCCACTTCTACTCATCGTAACATCAGGTGAGACATCCTCTCCAGTATAAACATGAAATAATGGCTCATTCACGTTGGTGCAGCACTCGAACTTGGGAACAACCCCTCCTCGAATTCCAAGCTCAAGTCGGAGCCGAGACCTACCAGAAGATCAAACTTACAGAGTCTGTGGAAATGCTAAGCCAACAGATCCAAAGCTCATCAGCACAATCGACGGAAAGATCGTACTACATGTCTCCTGACTGTCTTAGCCTTCTCCGATCAGTAGGTCCAATTGCCACTGGAATTGCTCCAATGACACCGGAGATAGGGTCTCTTGTCTGGGGAAGCGTGAGCCTTTTTGCCGAGGTTTGTCAAAACTTCCCAAGGAACTCTATTTAAGCTGATCTCCTTGGAAATATTCAAGAGGGACAAACACTGGTTATCAGAACATATTCAAAGACACCTACTCATAGTCTGCAAGGAATTTGGCAGATGTGCACGACTTCTGGAGGCATTTCCGGAAAGCGCTACGTTGAAGAGAGAAGTTGAGGAGTTTTATCAAGAAGTCATGAAATTCTTGGCTTTTTCTGTGCAAAGCCTCCAACGATGTACGGTGAAACGTCCCTCGAGAATGAGCTGCATAGAATCTGGACATTTAGCTAACTCAAACTCAGCTTCTAAATCTTCGTTCCCTCGGCAGTACGTGGAAGAAAGACTTAATGGCTATACTGCTCGAATCGAGCAATGCGTGAAAAGCATAGGTCGAGAAGCAAACACTTCAGCCTATCAAAGACATTCTGGGAACATCAAAGGTTATACCCAGGATATCCAAGACCCGGGTGTGGCTCTCGGCACATTCTTTGACATACCACGAAACCAAAAGTTCTCTGGCAGGGACGATTTACTTAAGCCTATTCAAGGACAGTTAATCGACCCACAAGATGGACCTCTTGAAGGTGTTTCCACTTTACTCTATGGGTTAGGGGGAATGGGTAAGTCATCAATTGCCGTTGAATTTATTTACAACAACTATTCGGCCTACGAGCCATATATCTTCTGGATTCCCTGCGACACTCGGCAAAAGTTCAATGCCGCTATTCTGATAGCGTGTCAGAAGCTCAAGATACCGTTGGAGAGCTCAGATGCAGATCTTGCCAAGGCTCCGCGTGCCTGGAGAAGATGGCTGGAGCAATCTAGTAAGACCCTTCTACCATAAGAGATATGTATGGGCACTAATGAGATTATTTAGAAACCAAGCCCCTTGTTGTCTTTGACAACGTTGTCCTTGATGACGTTAAAAAAGGAACAGGTATACTCGATGAGGTCTGGCCAAGGACTTATTCAGGTACTATAATCGTTACCAGTCGCCTGAGAAATGTCGCTAGTCATCTTGTAGTGCATGAGCACGAGGTTGCTGCTATGTCTCCTGACGAAAGTCGCAACCTTCTACTCAACTTACTATCTCCTCCTCTACGGCAAGCAGCCGCTGTTGAGTCATCGACAGTTAACAAGATCTGCGACTTCCTTGATGGTCTTCCTTTGGCTGTTTCACTTACGGCCTCGATGATTTGTGCTTGCCAGTCTATAGGTAATATCCTCGAAAAGTTGGAAAAGTCAAGAAAGATACTTTTAGAATGGCCCGATGATAGAAACACCGACACACCGTTGTCCTTGATGATTCTCTGGGAGGCCAATCTTGAAACCATTCCACTATCCTCGATCCAGCTGTTGCGTGTTATGGCACTTTTGGATCCAGACAACTTCACAGATGAAATGGCCGCACCCGACACCGTTGCTTCCTGTTCTTTGCCTCTTCCTTCGAGCGAAACTGAGTTTCTCTTGGCACTTGCTGGTTTATCCGACTACTCACTTGTGCGGCGTGATAGGTCATCGCTTTGTATGCATCGCTTATTACAAGACGTTATCGTTGAGAGGATGAGCCCAGATACCCTGAGAGAGGCATTCAACACTGGAGTGCAAATGGTTCTTGCTGTCTTTCCGAAACAATCCGACCAAGGCCTCTTAATGTCTTCTTTCTGGCTGCAGTGTCAAAAGTACCGGTCGCATGTTGAATCATTGGAATTTCGCTATAAGCAGCAGCGAAGCCGCATAGGGTCGCACCCTGCTCATCTTCCCGAACTGACATATCAGTGTTCCTGGTAACTATTGACCCTAGAAGCTCTGCAACAAATTTATTAACAGCGGTAGGTCGATGTACGAAAGCGGCATGTACATCCGTGCAATGCAATTAGCGCAGACAGGCCTTGCGATCCTAGACGATGTAAAGTCGGAGACAAGGCTGCTACGAGCGGATCTCTGGACAACAATCGGCGGTGCTCAACTACTGGCAACTAACTCCCACGAGTCTTATGATAGTCTGAAAAAGGCTTTGGATTTGAGGCTAGAAGCAGTCGAGGCAAATCTGATGGACCGTGATCACCCTCAAATCGCCAACTCATATATGAGCTTGGGCACAGCAGCTGTTGGGTCAGGCAATATCAGAGACGCGATCGAGTTCGGAGAGAAGTCGATTATGCTTCGCACCGGAAGGGAACAGGAGCAGATCCAGATGCTCTCCATGTCATATCACAACGTTGCACTGGCTTTACTATGTGCTGGGCAGCTAGATAAGGCAGAGGAGTATTCCACGCGATCTACCGAGCTGTCTAGGACTGTTTCACCTAGTATGACCAAAGAACAACGACGGTGAGATCAATTGTTTATTATCCTTATGCGAAGGATAAAAGGCTAATACTTTCTTCAGGGCTATGGATGCGCGTAACGTGTACGGCCTGGCAAATATTTATCTCGCCAAGGGAAAATTTTCAGAGGGCAGAGAAAAGCATGAGGAGGCACTTTCAATCAGACAGGACGTGTTTAAAGAAACGCACCCATATACTGCATGCTCATACTGGAAGCTTGGACGTCTGTTTCAAGCTGAAGATTGGCTCAAGGCTGTGTAAGATCTTTCCAGTTCCTCAAATAATGATCACTGCTTCGTTTACGAACGCTAATAAATTTGTTGGTACTAGGGAATATTATACTAAGTCCATCAGGATCTACAACGATTTGTCATTGGTACAAGCGCCTCTGGGTAGAAATTTACATCACTTGGGGAATCTTCTGGTTGAGCATGGCGACACAGAAGGACAGAAATACTTGAGACAAGCTGCAGAAATCTACAATTCGCTAGGTGGCGAGAATTTCGCGAGCAGCGAGGAGGAGCCATTTAAAATCTATATCCATCCGTTTTATAGTTGAGTTCTATGAATGCAAATAATTCTAATACTGAAGAACTAAATGTGAATGATGTTATATTCTCTCTGGTTATGCGCTGCTTTGCAATTTCGATTACTCAGGAATGTCAAGTCGCATTTGAAGCTGAGAAGTCAATATCAGATAAAGAACTCTACAAAGCCCTGACGTGCCAATAACAAGTGGTATCATTTGCCCAGCTGCAAATGTACTTTCGGAACCCTCTTGGGGATTCCAATCTAACGTCAACTCAATCATAGCAATGACGTGAGCTTGAGCGAGTAGAGCCGCTATGATTTGAAGCCAAGTCTGCCAACGAGGCTTCGAATCCCGTGTCGTTGATCTGGACGCAGTTGTGACGGGTATCAGATATAGCAAGGAGGCTTTCAGTCCGTCTTGACTCACGACTGCCAAAACGCGTCGGGTGTGTATAGTTGCGATCAGCAGAAATACAAGGCATCCAATAGAGCTCATCACAATGCCAAAATTCCTCAAGGCGGTGATCTTCCATCGCCCGAAGAGCATGGTATAATAGACACAGTTATGGTGGTGGGTCTGGAGTTGAATGACACTTATTGACCAGAACCAGCAAGAGTAAGCAACAAAAACACCAAAGTTGATAATAGCGACGGCTCGTCGTGGTATAGATGCTCGATCATGATTGAGGTCTGGCAATTGATGTGATGTGAGAAAGCCCCCGAAACTAAGAGAGAGTACGACGATGACTTCTGGTTGATGGATCGAATTGTTAACAGTAAGAACTACTAGCGAAATGAGAGTGGCAGTTTGAAATAGCTGCGTGGTTGCTTGCGTTGTAGGAGTTTCAGCGGGGACATAGATCTGTGATGCCAATGATGTAAGCCATTGGCAATACAGGCCGATACGAATCCCTAGGCCGTAAAGATCCGAGTTGTGTGGGAACTTGCAGTTGTACTCCATTCTTCTCTGTCTCGATTGATCCTCTTCAGGATGTTAAGGGCAGAAAGAAAGCAGTGAAATATGGTAAATTTCAGATAGACATCTACGACGACAATTCAAGGTGAGGCTGAGTGTCCTCCCCTGTTCAATCCCCCGGGTTGAAAGTGGCTTGCAGATACATCCAAGTTTCTAACAATCCATGCCCGGAGTCCATTCCTTGCTGCATTCTTACGCCCGTCATGCTACATACAGGCGGCAGCGCCTCCGACTTGCATGTGCAGGCAGCATTCCCCCATTCTGCGCTGACACGTGTGCACGCCCAGATCCAATACCGCATCCTCCAAGGTGTTTTTTCAAATGAGGGGAATACCGAAGGCGAACCAGGCGAACCATCGATATCCAGGTAGATCTTGTTGTTGGTCTTTTCCTCGAAGATGCACCACATGATCTTTGCCAGACTGTAATTTTCCATCGTTTGTCTCTCCGAGTCTGTAGCGCGTGCAAATTGTTTGAAGTAGCCTGATGGCGGATTCGAATAGAATATGGCTCTGGGCATTTGAGCTGGGTTGATAGGGCTCCTGTCCCAGCTCGTCTCTTGGTCATCCAGAGCTAAGTCTGGCCAGGCATTGGGATGTAGCCATCGTCGCGCTGAGCCACATTGTTCTAAATCAACAAGCACAACGTCTTCCTCTTCTGTGATAACAATGTTGTCAAGTCTCAAGTCCGAATAAAAGCCATCTGAGCAAGTATGTATATGTTTCAACGCGCTGGTTAATTGGAAAATCCATTTGATCTTGGTATTCATACTTAGGTCTGGATTCCCGTTCAATGCGCTTCGCTTAACCCTGTCGATTAAGGAACCGCCACTGTGATACTCTAAAATGAAGCCGCAGACGATGGGTTCGGTTCTGTTCCGTTGCTGCCGTGTAACAGTAAATAATGGTTTGGAAATAAGATTGGGATGGTCTGGGATTCGAAGAAGCTCTCTGAGTTCGTGATACATGCGCGCTACAACTCTGACAGCGCCTTTAAATACGGCTTTGGTGCCATTTGGAAGGGTAACGATAGACACAGAGTCGTGCAGTCTTCTTACAGATCTCAGATCTTCCATCCTCAGCTTTGGTGGCAGGTCCAATAGCAATGGCCTCCAGAGTTGTTCGAGCCTGCCCAAAGTGAGGTACCGCCGCTCAAGCTCAAAATTGGGACAGAGCCAGACTCCAGCACCATCAGAGTCAAGGTGAAGTCTAGAACCTATAGTCAACGTCTCCAGGAGAGCCGACATGTCGCGGCACTTTGACCATACTTCTAGACGGGAGGATACCCTGGCGGCCAGATTTTCAACTGTTTGTCGATCCACTGACAGCTCACTTGTCTCTGGGTAGGCCGCGGCAAACAACACATTTAGATCCTCATCTTCGTCGCTCAATACACAGAGGAGTTGGTGCGGAGGGGGTTGTGCGTCAGGATTTCCAGACAGAAATGTTATGTAGAGGGCATTATATGAGTCTGCGCTAAACCCTTCAATTCGCCAGTAAAGTGATTGGCGAGAGCCAAGGTAAAGGGCGTTTGAAATATCCATCTTTAGGGCTCATAAGTGAGATATGGTAGGGGCTGAGGTTTACTGTTCCCTGAATATTTTACAGCTTTATATGCAGTGTAATGCTATGTTCATTACCTAAGATGTTATGCTATTGGTAGATTATTCCGGCCGAGAGATCATGTAACCATAGGCTAGTTTAAGACTTTCCAAGGTACCGTGAAGTAGTATCTACCTATATACTAAGTTTTACAATCTTGATACAACATATTTAATATCTCATCCACATCTAAAACATCGGCCCATTGGTCCAGGTCTTGATCTGAAAACATGCTCGATCCCATATCCACATGAGCAAGGCTTTCCTCTCTTCGACATATCAGCTCACATATAGTTTCGTAGATCTGACTCACGACCCTCTTACTACAACGCGCCGTCAGAGACCAATCTCGCATACTTTCGAACAGCTCGAGAACCGTTTCAATCTGGCCCTTCCATTCAGAAACCAATAGATTCTGAGGCTGCCAGACCAAACTCAATAGTGGAATCATGGCTGCTTGGTAAAGATGCCATACTGCATTCCACCCTGACATTTGGTTACGCGTCCAGCTACGAGATATATCGTCCACCGCCTTTCTGGAAATCTGCTGACATTTCTCAATGGCATTTTGGTCGGCTGACTCATAGTGCATGCCAGGCCTTGACACGGCATCCAGCAATGCTGGTCGAAACAAAAGCATGCGCAAGTTCCAGTACTGCCATCTCATGGTGCACCGAGCAAGGTGAACCGGCTCATCGCACCCCTGATCGTCAACGGGAAGCGATGGCAGACCGTCAAACCAGCTCACCAGCATCTCATCAAAACGATCACGGTCAGAAGGTTTGAGGAATGGCGTAACGGTGAGCTTATCCTGAATCTCGGTGGCAATCCTACAAAAGTCGATATTCTCAGCTAGTAGTACCGTCCCCATGTCGAGCTCTGAGTCCGGTTCGGTGTCGGGTTTTGGTGGTTGAATATCAATCGAGGGACAAAAGCGGCCAAAAGAAGGTCGACCCAAGGTCATGGAACCTGAGGTATCCAGGCAAACTAAACACCACCAGATACGGCGTCTCAGTTCTGCAACCTGGAGCTGGTCGCCCTGTTTGTCTTGTTCTGATGGCTCCCGATGGAAGCCTAGAGCACTTGCCATGCGGAATGCTGCACCAAGAATAGCATTTCCTCTGTTGGGTCGGTTGATGTAATGGAGGTAGTGGCCTCCAATGATGGCAAGTGCTTGTAGGGTCTCGATGTGACTGCTACCAAAGTCACTTAGATCAAGGTGTCGCATGGCCGTGGTGTAGTATTTGTAGTGGTTTCGGTCGCTTGACTTATTGGCTGCGATACTACCCATGGCCAACACCATGTTCAGTAATGCAAGCCAAGGCGAATCATGTCGTTGACCGCAGAGATAGGTTGTTCTGAAGGATGTTTCATCGAGCATTGGGGTCATTATGTGTATTCGCTTGAAGTATGCATCGACGAGTGCCTGACCCTTACTACTCCACTTGATGCAAGGATTCTCTATCGCGGGTTGATCTTCCTGACTACGCTGCATGCCATCGTCGCCTACCGGTGGGTTATCACCGCAGGTTTCCCGTCGAGAGGCGAGTGAGGCACGTAGCTGAGGGCGTGTCTGAAGTATAGCACCAAGAGCAGCCCTTATGGATGAGATACCTAGGTAAGAGGCTTGACGGTCCAATGGAAGGGATAAGGCGTTGACATCATCAGCTTCGGTGGGTTGTGTATCGCGTTCGCGTCGATTCTCATCCCACTGCGAATTTTGAGTGATGGAGCTGTTGGGGGTGTTATCAGAGAGACATTGTGGGACCACGCTGTGAGGACTAGGACCGGTGGTCAAGACCAGGTCGCGTAGTTCTTGATCCGATAATGACAGAAGGTCTGATATGTTACGGTTGGGAAATAGGCGAACTAAAATTGAGTCGCGTTCCTTGAGACTTCTGGTCAAGTCCTCGATTGTTCTGTGCTGAATATTTGAGTCCTGTTGTCTTCCTTTCAGCAAAGAGCACTAACCGTTTGGAAAGTATAGGACGACGAGTGGGTCTAGTGTAAACGCATGTCGTCGGTGATCCGCGATAGTCACATCTGTTGCAAGGCTGGCGACCGTCGCAGCGTATCTTTCGCTGTTTACAATCTTCGCATGCCCGTAGAGTTCTTTTCTCGTTCGATGAACGTGAGATAGGCTCTTCATTGGTACCCTGCCCTTGCGAGATGAAAGGGTTAGTTGATAGACTTGAGAGTAAAGGCGTCATGACTTACAGGTATAAAACATGGCGGACGCGTTTCCAGAGTTGTTTTCGTCCGGCTGCAGGAACGGTATTACCAAGACGTCAAACGAGACGCTGCAATCATGAAAGATAAGCGAGAACCCAGTAAAATAATCTTGCTGTGCTGGACCGATCAGATACACACGAACTCCAGAGGCACAGAACTTCCCCGGATCTGTCAAATGCGAGGGAGAAAAGCTTCATCGTGCCCCCGCATTTGAGGAGTCTGGGGAAGCTTCGAACTAGCCGAAAAGGGAGCGGCACAAAATCATCCGTGATCTAATGAGGAATAGTGAGTTTCTGCTATCCTCGGTAACAAATCGATCTACAACAGGGTCTAAGACAAGCATTCTGGGCCAAGATGTGAGTAATACGGATGCTTACTGATGAAAGTGGTAGTTAACAATGATAGTAATTACATGCACGTTATGAAATGAAGCGTATGCATTTTGAATGATCAAGGATTAACAGCTCGTGACACATTGCAACTTATTTCCAGCTTTGGAACACTACTGACGAAAATTTATTACCATTTTGTACCCACAGTGATTTGTGACCTACAAGTCAGTGTTGACGTTACCCGGCCAAGGTGTTGCGATGGTTCTGACTGTGCTCAAACTGTCATCAAATTAGTTGTACCTACTGCCATGATGTAAATTGTCAAGTAAACATCACATCTTGCGAAGCTCTCTGGTGAAAGCTCACATCATATTTGAAAAAAATGGGCTGAGTGATGAGGTATAGGTTAACTGAGCTAGACCCAAAACAGTTACGGGTAGTCATTCCCCATCAACGGCCCACAAGACACGGCTTTATCTAAGCCCGTGTCAGAAACAGGATAGCGCAGGATTGACGGACCGAGCCTATTTAGTGCTAGCTTATTGTCTGATGTTCCCATTATAAGACACAAGAGAATGAAATTATTAGTCTAGAGAAAATGGCGTACCTGACTGACAGGTTCATTCAAGACGCGCCATCATAACCACCCCATTTATTCTAGAAAATGTGCATCTCCACCATACCATACATCATGCCTGTAACAGCTCAGCGTACCCTCCTGGACAAGGGATGGTCTTTCAAAAAGACTACAGATGATCAAGACTCGTGGAAACCTGTGGCTCGAGTGCCAACTGTCGCTCATATGGACTTGTTGGACAATGGACTGTTTGTGCCCAATATCCTGTGTTGTGATATATACTGATCAATTATTACGGCAGAATTTCCGATCCGTTTCTCGACATGAATGAGCTCGACGCTGGATGGGTTGGAGAAACAGCCTGGACATACCGAACAATCTTCGACTCCCCGCCAACCGATGGCGCTTCTGTGCATTTGATCTTCGAAGGTCTTGATACCTTTGCTCAAGTCTCGCTTAACAACACCGTTATTCTCAAATCCGATAACATGTTTCTCAGCCATCGTGTCGATATCACAGAGCATCTCCAAGACGGGGAACCCAACACGCTTGTACTCAATTTTGATAGCGCATTGCTCAAAGGCCGAGAATTACAAAAAGAATACCCAAACCATCGATGGGAACTGTTCAATGGAGAGGCTTCCCGCTTGGCTGTGAGAAAGGCCCAATATCACTGGGTAAGGACACAATTTGAGACGAGCGATAATTCTTGCTTACCAAAATCAGGGATGGGATTGGGGTCCATTTCTCATGACTGCTGGCCCTTGGAGACCTGTTTATCTTGAGGTGTCTTCAACTCGCATCAATGACATGCTCATCAAGTACGATGTTTCTCAAGATCTCAAAAACATTCAGGGCACGATAGAGCTTGAGATTGAAGGGTCGTTCGACAAGGCAGACATATGTATCTCATGGCAGGGAAGGAAGGAATTTACAACGTCAGTAGATGGGTCCCCGCAAAGTCGTCTCGTTGTGCCTTTTCACCTTGGTACGTATCCTCCAGTCTCCGAAATGTTTGGTCAACACTGACGAGTACCACCAAGATGAACCCAGGCTTTGGTATCCCTTCGGATATGGTCCTCAGTCACTGTACAATGTGACTGCCACCGTCACCCGAGATGGTCATCAGCTTGACAAACGAAGTACAGACACTGGTTTCCGAAAAAGTGAGCTTATCCAGGAAAAGGATTCCTATGGTGAATCTTTCTTCTTCCGGATTAACAACATCGACATCTTTTGCGGTGGCTCCTGTTGGATCCCAGCTGATAGCTTTCTACCCCGAATCACATCCGAGAAATATCGAGATTGGCTTAAGCTGATGGTGGAAGGTAATCAGATCATGACAAGGTAAGATATTGTCTTCGCCCTCTTCGTGCATTCTTATTAACATGTCATTACCTAGGGTCTGGGGTGGCGGTATCTATGAAGAAGACGCATTTTATGAATGCTGCGATGAGCTGGGCATTCTGGTATGGCAGGACTTTATGTTCGCCTGCGGAAACTACCCCGTGGGAACATCTTTCATCAATTCAATTCGTCAAGAGGCAACGCAGAATGTTCGCCGCCTGCATCATCACCCTTCTATTATCATTTATGCCGGTAACAATGAGGACTACCAAGTCCAAGAGTCGGTGGGCCTTGACTATAACCCAGAAGATGTGAATCCTGAGTCTTGGCTGAAGTCAAACTTCCCTGCTCGATATTACTACGAGCACCTATTGCCCGAGGTTGTGAAGGACATATGTCCAGCGACAACATATTGGCCCGGGTCTCCGTTTTCGAAAGGCAAAAACTCTGCAGATAAGACAATTGGTGATATGCATCAATGGAATGGTATGTGACAACTAGACTACTGCTTAGATATGTTTCCGATTGCTGACACTTTCTAGTTTGGCATGGTACACAGGAGAAGTACCAGGTCTTTGATACCTTGGGCGGCAGATTCAACAGCGAGTTCGGCATGGAAGCTTTCCCAGCTTTATCAACGATCAATTACTTCATAACGAACGAGAGTCAACGATTCCCACAATCTCAGACCATGGACTTTCACAACAAGGCTGATGGTCACGAGCGACGCCTTGCGACCTATGTGGTAGAGAATTTCCGTCCTCTCCCAGATCTAGAGGTACACAAGAACCCCCTTCAGAACGGAACCCAACTTGAACTAATCTGTCATCAGGCTCATTCGTATCTTACTCAGCTTTGTCAAAGCGAGGCCATGACCTTTGCCTACCGCAGCTGGCGTCGACAATGGGGTGATCGTCGGTGCGGCGGTGTGCTCGTCTGGCAAATGAATGACTGCTGGCCTACCATCTCCTGGGCTATTGTCGATTATTTTCTGATGAAAAAGCCGGCGTACTACGCGATACGGCGTGCTCTGAAACCCATTGCTGTAGGGGTCCAGAGAGAGCATCATGATTGGAGCGTTGTTCATGCCAGGCCAGCGAAGACATCATCGTTTAGTGCTTGGGTCACGAGCAGTAAACAAGAAGAAGTCGCTGTCACTGTCGAGATCCGTTTTGTTTCAATTAAAACTGGTCGAGATATCAGGGACAAGGTTACCAAGAATGTCACCTTGATTCCTAATGGTACGACGGATGTTCTCGAGGGGGAGATTGATCACATCAAAGACGAGCCTTGCGCTATTTCAGTGAGGGTTCTGAAAGAAGATGTTTGTGTTTCTCAGGATGTCGATTGGCCGCAGCCCCTCAAGTATCTTGACTTTTCCGACAGAGGTGTCAATGTTGAGCGAACACCTGATGGATACTTGATCTCAGTTGAGAGGCCTACCAAAGGTCTTGTCATTGAAGAAGTATCAGGTGTTGCTTTGGAGGATAATTGTATAGATCTTATCCCAGGCGATACCGTGGCTATCCAGGCAAGCGGAAATGGACAACTGTCGGCAAGTCCCAAGTATAGATACCTTGGCATGTAGATAGATAGATTTATGAATTAAGTACGAAAGAGGTATCTACGAACTACGGCAAAAAATGACCAAATTGCGATAATACCAGAAGGTTGATCGGAGCGCTTTGCAGAGTTTACTTGTCAGCCTACCGACATGAACCCAGAGTTTACAGTCAGGACAGGATGAAGTAGTTCCAATACCAAGTTGATATTGGATTTTCGGGTTACTACTGCTATGGTTGCTGCTCCTTTGAGATTTACTCTATGAATATGTAAAGGACCGCCAAATCATCATGGCAATTGCAATACCGAGGTCCGACTTTATTTATCTGGAGGTTTTCACATTACTCATACCACCACCCGTAAACAAAATTGTAGCACGTCAATTACCCCATGACCGACTAAAGACTGAATATTTCCCACCAAACAAATGCCCTGTTTTTCCAGGGACACACATCATTTCCCCACAAAGCTCGTTGGGGGTTGACCCGAAATGAGCTTGACAAATTCGAGGACGGGTCAAGCGCAACCGAGCCTGAATAAGTTAGCTGGATGCGGGGTCGGAACTCAAACCAGCGGCTGAGGACAACCCTGGCACCTTTCTCTCCATGTCAGGTGGTATCGAGCTGGAGAGGCCGACCAACAGGAGTGAAGACTTCTACGCGCAAGGATAATTAATCTCGGTAGTAGAAGATGCTGGCGAGCCAGCCTGCCTAGTGTCTATCATCCCTTGCCAGTCAGTGTCATAGAAGAGCATTTATCAGACAGCCCACTCGGACAACGGAGCGGAGGACTCGACTCCATTTTGTCAATCACCCCGAGATCAAGATGATATGCATTGGAATTGCCCTCTTGAGTTCGGTATCTGAATGAGAATCGTACAAGGAATTGTCTCCGAATTTCGTGACCGTACCTAGTTGTATTGGATGGAGCGTGAGAAGCATAAATATAGTCCATTACATGCCAACCCTGAACCAGTACGGATCAACTCATCCATTCTGAGTAAATACAAATCGAGCTTAAACTCATACGTTCTACAATAATTATGAAAGCACTCATCCCACTTAGTCTGGCCGCCCTTGCCGCCGCGGTGCCCAGCCATCGCCAACCAAGGCAATCAGGGGCACCAGTATTCAATATCGATGGCAAGGACCAATACTTCGCTGGCACTAACACTTGGTGGATGAGCCACCTTACATCAGACGACGATGTTGAGCAAGCCATGTCTCAAATTGCAAGAAGCGGGCTCAAAGTCACGCGTGTCTGGGCCTTTGGAAATACCAACAGTGGCACTGATCAGCCTGTGTACTTTCAGATCCTCGACACAGCCAAGAAAACCATCACTATCAACGAGGGGACCAATGGGATCGCTCGCCTCGACGCCGCTGTTGCTGCCGCGGAGAAGCACAACGTTCAGCTCGTACTCCCGATGTTGAACAACTGGGATGACCTGGGTGGTATCAACACCTACTGCGCTTACTTTGGATGCACCCATGAGACGTTCTGGACCCATACTGAGGCCCAGAAAGCTTACAAAGACTACGTCTCTTTCATCGTCAACCGGTACAAAGATTCCCCAGCCATCTTTTCCTGGCAGCTCTGCAACGAGCCTCGCTGCCAAAACTGCGATACCAGTGTCCTTACCAACTGGGCCACAGAGGTGTCCAGCTTCATCAAATCGCTGGACCCCAAGCATCGCGTATCCCTCGGCGATGAAGGTTGGCTGTGCTCTGATGACAGCAGCCTTGGCTACGCGTATTCTTGCTCCGAGGGCATTGACTTTGAAGCCAATTTGAAGATCTCTACACTTGACTACGGAACGGTACATATGTATCCCATTGGTTGGGGGTACACGTATCCTTGGGGCAACCAGTGGATTCGTGACCATGCAGCCCTGGCAAGCAAGTACGGCAAGCCCATCGTTCTAGAGGAGTATGGTGTCGAGAGTACAACCTCCAATCGCACGGCTGTGCTTCAGGAGTGGCAAGAAACCATCATGAGTGGCGATATTGCGTACGATAGCTTCTGGCAATTTGGGACTAAGTTTTCGAGTGGCAATAACCCTTATGATGACTATGCGATCTTTTACGGCTCGCAGGAGTACCAGGATGTGGTGGTTGATCATGCTCAAGCTATGAGTGAGAAAAATGCTTGAGCGACTTGGCGCCGTTGGCTTTCGTCCCCATTTTTTAACTAGGCTGTTCTTCGGGGGACTACATTGTTTGCAACGACCGTAGTTCATCTACCACCTTCTTTTGTACATAACCCACATGATTAGCTATGTAGCACGTTACTCAAGTTCGATAAAGACCCAACCTCTGACGATTTCTGTCACCCCTATTCTTCAGTGGTAATGATCTGTAAACCAAATTCTATTACAATCAGTCCGGGATAAACTATAGTACCATTGCTACGAACCTGTCATAACTAACTAAGTATATTTCCCACTTCCATCGTCAACGAAACTGCATGCCAGAGATGAACCATGAAGGACTGATATTATACAATATTGCATAGTCGAGCCTCAACAAGTCAAAGAACAGTTGTTTCCACCTTGCTTTACGCAGATGGATGTAACTTAATCCATTCAGGGTACCATTCATCAGTGTTCTGTATCCGACACTCAAACACTTCCGCTTCTAAAACACGTAAAAGCTCCTGCGTGTAGATTTTGTAACCCTCCTCAGTGAAGTGGAGACCATCATCGAAAAGCCGCCCTAAGTCTGTGCTGGGTACCGTTCTCGAAGACCCAGGCAATACGTCTCCTTCCTTCCAGCCCGTCGTACGCATCATTGCCGCCCAAAGATCAACGACAGGTACGTTTTCGCTCTTCCCGATGTCCCGAACGACCTGCGCATACATCGCCACCCTCTCCGCCCTGCCCTCTCCATCATGAGGAAGTCGGTACTCCTCGACTGGAGAAGGTGTTACCAGGATGATCTTCGTCCGGTGAAGCTTGACACCCTCCCAATCCAAGATACGCTTGATGTTGGACCTAAACGTGTCGATATCGCAGTGCTGAGGCTCGCCCGGGCTACAAGAGTCATTGGCGCCAAAATGCACAGTCATAGCTGCGACATGAGGAACGATCTTCGAGGGGGCCACTGCAGGGAAGAACGATGGCAGGAGGGTCAAGGCAGAGTCGGTATTGTACCCGCCGAAACCACGATTTAGCACATCGACCCGACGGATATAGCGCTTTGTCAGCTCGGTCTGCAGTGAGGAGGCGCCTTGTGTGATAGAATCTCCAAAGAGAAGTAGTTGTGGCGGCGGAGGGAGGCTTGCGACTTGAGCGGCGAGCTCTAGTCGTGATTGTTGATTATGAGCAATCTCTGGCAATACATCAGCTGTAGACATGGTTTCGGGATGTCTTGTCGTATTGTTATTTTGTGTTAATTTCCAAAGGCCTGGTTACGATAGAGGTTCCAGGGTTGAACGATATACAAGGTGCGAGGTCTATGAAGAGATCTTGGTGCCAGTAAAACATGTAACTGGGGAAATGTTACTATTCCAGATTCGCAACGATCCGTGTTTCCTATTTGGGCGCGGATCAAGGTCGCTTCTTCTGGACAAGAGGGGGCGATCTGGGGAGCGTGGCTGGAACCCCGCATTCATTCGGCATGGTTTTCCGGATCGAAGTACTACCCTAGTCTAGATTGCATGAGCCATGGGGGCACGAAGGCTAGCGGAGGGGGATGGTATGATATCTCATGGCCACGCATACTTAAGTTGCAGTCGTTCCCAACATAATGGAATCCTAGAGACTGATCCACCATCTTCAATATTCCATTCCACCTTGGTAACTCATCACAATGGAGAAGGTAGATATCCAGACCGCGGAACGAGTTCCTAGCCTGGTGACCAATGACCTGGCGGAATCCAAGACGGCAAAGGTCCAGAATGTGGCCTACAGCGATGCCATTGCCAAGGACAACCTCTCTCGAAGAGCATCGTCGGTCCTAAAGCTCTATGCAATGGTTGCCTTCGTAACACTAAGTATAATATTCCATGCGCGAATCACATCTTCTCAATATACTAATAGTGTGTAGATAATTGTGGCAATGGTTTTGACGGAACCGTCATGTCGTCCATTAATGCCATGGACCCTTTCCACGCCTTCTTCAATACAGAAATGCAGGGCGCTTCCATTGGAGCTGTATTTGCCCTTTACAGCGTTGGAAACATCCTAGGGTGCCTCGTTGCCGCTCCCGCCTCGGACTTCTTCGGTCGTCGATACGGCATGGTTGTCGGGTCAGTCTTTGTTATCATTGGTACTGTTATCCAGGCCGCGGCGCAGAACGTTGGCATGTTTATGGCGGGCAGACTGTTCCTTGGATTTGGCTGTACCGTCGCAGTGACAGCAGCTACCATATATCTCGTCGAGATATCCTATCCTTCTTGGCGCGGAACCTTGACTGGTCTTTACAATGTCTTTGGCTGGTATATCGGGTCCCTTAGTAAGTCCTCTCTGTACGCTTACTGATATTGAACTAACGTAGTCTCAGCCTCAACTTGGACTTCTTATGGAACAGGTCGTCTGACATCGAACTGGTCGTGGAGAATCCCAATCATCGTCCAAGTCGTACCCGGTGCTATCATCCTTCTCGGAGTATGGTTCATTCCTGAAAGCCCCAGATGGCTCATGAGTCACAACAAAGAAGAGCAGGCTCGAGACGTACTCATCAAATACCACGGCGACGGCAATCCCGAATCAGCAGTCGTGAAATTGGAACTCGAGGAAATGCGCGCATCCATCGAATACCAGGCAGAAATTGAAGCCAGTCAGAAATGGTGGGACTACCGCATGCTTGTCGACAACAGGGAGAACTTGCGCCGAATGTACTTGCTTTTCCTCGTTGCGATCTTCTCCCAATTCATCGGTGGCTCGGTCATCACCTACTATATGCCTGTCATTCTGGAGAACGTCGGTATCACTAGCTCTTCTCAACAGCTTCTTCTGAATGGTGTCAATGTCATTTTCGGCTTCTTCAGCGGTATGGCAGGATCATTCAGTGTCGAGAAGTTTGGTCGTCGGCGTTTGTTTCTTTGGGGTAAGTCATCTTCCATTGCTTACAAGAACACTACTAACATTTCTAGGCACGTTCTTGACGGGTCTTGTGTACATCCCCATCAACGTCATCGCAGCAAAGTCACATGGCCACGTTAGTACATCGACCGGCTACGCATTCATCGCCATGATCTTTTTATATGGCATCTTTTGGTCTTTCTGCTGGACACCTCTGCAGTCTTTGTATCCTAGCGAAATTCTTCGCAACGATATTCGAGCCAAGGGTATGGCAGCCTCGGGCTTCTTCAGTGGTATCTCCGGCTTCATCAACACATATGCCACACCAGTCGCGCTTCAGAAGATTGGTTGGAAGACATACACCATTTTTCTCATTCTGCACTTTGTAGAGTGGGGATTGATGTACTTTGCTCTCGTTGAGACAAAGGGTCGGTCTCTGGAAGAAATCGACGAGATCTTCAAGAGTCCCAATCCCGTAAAAATGTCGAAGCAGAAGCACGAGGTCTATATCAAGGAGGGCGCTGGTGTTACTGCAGATTTGGGTGCAAAGGATGTCTGAGAGTGAAAGGAAATGTCATCTGCGAAACAAATGACATGAATAATGGGGAGTCGCGCTGGAAGAGCAGCACCTACAAGACATGAATTGAGAGGAAGTTTTGACAACTCCGTGATGTATGTCTGTCGCAATGCTGCCGTCTGCCAGCTTCATGTTAACACTGCGTGAATCTCTTCTGTCTTCCAGTTGTACTTATAGTGGGGCAGTCCTTAGTCATGATCGTACTAAGTTAGGTAGGTGTCACTTCTAGCTCTGTTGTTGTCTGAATTTGTCAACTATACTTCATTCGAAGCCTCATCGGCCATGTCATTTTTCTCCAGGCTGTGGCCCCGATCAGGCTATAAGGTGCCCCTACGGCCGCGTATATTTTCTAAGTCAAACTTCATTCGAAATCCTACCAGCCATAAAGTCGAGGAGGAGACGCTACCAGACTATCCCCCAGCGCGGTATTATCCCGTGCGTATGGGTGAAGTATTTGTTGATCGATACCAAGTAGTTGGAAAGCTTGGCTTCGGCGCCAGCTCTACAGTTTGGCTAGCAAATGATTTGATGTAATTGAAGATCCGGCATCCCGTAATCCATCATCCAAGTTATTTACTCATTGATTCAGCAAGCAATGTTATGTCGCTCTTAAAGTCTTCATCCGATCTCAAGCACTTGGAGACCGAGTTGAGAATGAACTTGCTATGTATAAACGCATGGAGCAGCGAGCGTCTAACCATCCCGGTCGCAGCGCTGTCAGGACCCTCTTGGACTCTTTCCGAGTCGATGAGCCCGACGGAGAGCATTTAGTTCTCGCGCACCCGCCTCTCTGGCAAAGTGTCGAAGGAGCCATCCGTCGCAGTTCGCCCAAGAGGCTACCGCCCTCAGGGGCGCGCTACGTCCTCAAGGACTTGTTCCTCGCGTTAGAGTATCTGCATGATGAATGTCAGATCATCCACACAGGTAAGAGTCGACCTACTATTCGATCCACTTCGACAAGCCATCTTGAAAAGTTGCAAGCTAATCGTACCTGGTAGATATCAAGGCTGACAACATCATGTTTGGTATCACGGATCCTTCTGTCTTTGTCGACTTCGAGGAGGAGGAGATGCAAGATCCCTGTCCACGTAAGGAAGTGGAAAGAAGAGTCATTTACACGTCGCGTACAATGAAGTCTCCTGGGACGATTGGCCCCCCGCTATTGTGTGACTTTGGGTCTGCCGTGTTTGGAGATTCGAAACACATCGAGTGTGTACAACCCCACGTATACAGGGCACCCGAGGTGACATTAAGAGCTTCGTGGGATTACAAAATCGATATTTGGAATGTGGGTTGCATGGTAGGTGCTCCCTGGACACTTTCGAAGGTCTTCATGAAGAGGATTATTGTACAGTAAGGCTAACAAGGGGATGCAAGGTTTGGGATATCTTTCAGGGAAACAACCTCTTCCACTGCATTGACCCAGAACATCATGAGTATCGTAGAAGGGCTCACCTCGCCGAAATCATTGCCCTGCTCGGACCTCCCCCAAAAGACCTCCTTCCGCGCGGTGAACTCTCCAGTAAATTCTTTTCAGATGAAGGTATGTTGTCTTACCTCCCATTTACTACTAAGCGTGGCTTCGCGTTTGACTGATACCGTCGACCTACTAGGTAGATTCATTGGCGGGATTAATATACCAGCCTCAACATCGCTAGACGAGAAAGAGACACTTCTCACAGGAGATGAAAAAAGACGGTTTCTAGAATTCATGAGGAAGATGCTCCAATGGACTCCAGAACAACGGAGTACTGCTGGCGAGCTTTTCCAAGATGCTTGGCTACAAGATCGGACGTGAAATAGACCGCTGAGAAACAACCACTCCGTTTGCACGAATGATGACAGATGATGTGGCGAATTGATGACTGTTTGTACCTCATGAAGTTTGTACCTCATGAAGTTTGTACCTCATGAATTTGCACTATGAGCGATGGTTTCTACCTAGCCTAGAGCCAAGATACATATCGTTGATGCTCGGCTCTGATTTGGAGAATAGGCTGATGCCGGAATGTCCAGTCAGGAATGCTTATAACTTGACAGATCCTCACGAGTTAGTCTAACGACATAGTGATTAAGTCAGGAATAGAAATTATCCAGTAAACCATACCAAACCGCACCAATCCTCCTCGGTGGACTCTTCCCTAGCGATAAGACCTATCTGAAAGAACCTATCTGATCACAATAGACTTCCGGTATTCCCACATATTCCTAATAGATGCACCCGTCTCTGAACCAGGCTGAAAGTACCCAACCCTATGAAAAGCCCCATTGTTGTGTTTGAGAACAATGCCTTCAGGCGCAACGCTACTTACGTGCCTAACCTTCAAGCAATACAGCTCTTCTTTGCTTGGAACATCTTCACTATCCCACCAAATCTGAATTGGGGCAGGAAGCTCCATTCCATTGGGTTTGGTGAACACAGGTCGGGTTCTCCGCAAGAAAATCTTCAATAATTCTCCATCAACCTTCAAAACTCCCCTTTCAACTCGGCCATATTCAATTTCGTCATCCGCAAGATCAACACGACAGCCTATTATAACCAAATGGAACTTATCACTGTCGCCTTGATACGATATCGGGTGCCAGCTTATTCCGCTGCGGGCCAAGTGCCATGACCAGGTGGGCGACCTATCTTTTATTTTTAGAGCATCTTGGCAGGTTGGTTGGTCGTGAACATCTTTGATGTACCATAGCAAACTCATTGCTAGCCAAGGGAACCATAATCCAGCCATATACTGGTCGGGTCTGATATTGTGCCTTTCGGCGTAGTCTGCTGCTATAGCCGCCAGTGCTGGCAAACGGTCTGTGGCTTTCGTGATTGACCGAGTTGTGAACTCTTCCACAATATTTTTCCATTCGTAGAATGCTATTACTTCTTTAATGGTGGAGTCTTCTGATGGGGGTTCTTCGTCGTTGGATCCTCCATCTACTTTATAGCCCTCTGCGCACCACCAAATCATTCGTGAGCTCCCAAATTTCAAAATTCGATTTGCAAGCTTATGTTCCTGCAAGGTCCAAGCGCGTAAGTCAATTGGTTCTACCCCGACACGTCTGATATCTCCTTCGGCGCAAAATGCGATGTGCTCAACTCGGTTGCCTTTGTCATCGAGCTCGTGCCAGGGAATGGCCCATGTGTTGAGGTAGGAAGATCCAAGATCCCGTTGATGTAGGAATCCTTGATCGGCATGGGACGACTTGGCCGCCGAAATAACTATCGTGGCGTTATGGTATATCTGCCACATCTTTGCAATCTCTTTGCTCTGATCTGCTTTGCAGTCTTGAACAATACAAAGAGCATCAACCCAAAGGTAGTCCAGGCCAAGAGTGCGTGTGACTATGACTGCATCTTGCAGGGTCTTTGGTAGCTGGACAAGATCAAAACCCTGTTCTCGAATGGATAACGTTTCTTTTTCTGTCTTGAAGTTGTTCCGGCTTGCATCACCCCAGCAGTAGCTCAACGCTGCATAGGCGACAAACTGTGTGGCTTTTATGTTTTCGAGACAAAGGCTGTTGTGATAAGAGCTTGTTACACGAATCAAGCGACTAGGCATATGTGGATCGCTAATCTCCCCGCACTCTTCATGATCATCTAAACACTCTTGCAACCAGCGCTTTGCCCTAGCCAGCTCAGCCTTCGGACGTAAAGGCCTATTCTCTACAAAACCTCTTAAGTTGCTGTCTGAGAAAGATTAGAAACTCTGTTGCTGATCGAAGGGAACAAAATGAATCACCTTCTTGAGTAAAGATCGTTCGCGATACCCCCCCAATCCCAAGCCTGCGATCCGACTTTGTCTTCCAATTGAAGTGAAGACACTTGACCGACCAATCAATATCAAGAACCCAAGTTTCCAACTCTGCGGGGAGATGTGAGGGGTCGAGGGGATAGAACAGTTGAAGACGCTCGGTATATGCAGCTTTGCACATTTCGTGCAGATGCCTATTCCTCAAAATCGAGTTGTCATTTTCGTCTTGCCATAAATCCCTAAGTCGTAGAAGGAACATCAGGCAGCCACTATTGGCAAACTGGCACACCTGCTGCAGAGTAAACTTGTTCCAGCGTTTCATGTATTCACGTTCTTTTTCTCTTCTCCTGTCGCCCGCCCGGGTGACTACAGGTAAGTTGAGACAGATTCGGCAGTAATGAGGCTGAATGCCTCCCGGCAGTTGTACTATATGCTGCTGGTAGTCGCTCATTATAGTGGTCTCATTGTCAGCATCAATATATATTAAAGGGTTTCATGTGATATCTGTGGATGGCCGAGACCTGGTATTTATAGGCAGCGATGCGGATGACGTATAGAGCCATTTGGTACTGTAATGCGCTCCCTCTATTGGCGTTACAGATCCTCTTTGCAATACAAGGTTAGATGCTGGGTGGGTGCAGGGTCATGAGCCTATAGCAATTCGAAACGTTCCCTTTCTGCGAGAGTGAAAGGATCAGCAGAGGTGCAGGAGATGCATATACGAAAGTTCGGTGGCAGTAGAGTATGCCACCACTGCCAATCTGTAATCGCGTCTGCAGCTGGTGGCATGTGGCTTGTACAGATCAATGATAGTCTGGCTTACGTGATGCCGCTTCTACATTGCACTCGCAATCCTTGCCTTATCTAGATTTTGAGGCCTTCTACCACTTTATCTGTTGGGATTGCCATAATGTTCGGATGCAAGAGTAATAAGGGTATCGACGACGCCGCCGTGAATTGAAAGACCGTTTTCCAAAGTCACGATCGTATCTCTCAGCTCGGAATTCTTTGAGCTAATTAATATATCTGCAGTATCATATATAATGAGCTCAGACTGGTGTGTATGGCTGGTCATTCCAATTAACCAGGAAGATCGACGTGGGGTTCGTTCGATGTCATGTATGTAAGACTTGTAGCTGGCCTCATCATTCTGAATAATCAACATTCAATGAATAATCAATTTGTGTAATTCGGAAAAGGACGGTGGTATTGGTTTCTGTGGCAGTGAAAAGGGAAGTGGAATTTGAAATGTTTGGTCGGCCACCTGCAGGCAAACTGCAATGTCACTTAGCATTAAACAGAACTAGCAGCCCACCACGTAAAACTATATCGCATCGCACTGATCCTCCCCCTTCTCCAGCCTACAGCTTGGCCATCGCCCGAATGTCCCAAGCGACGGCAAACGGAGCCTTTTCCTCTGGCTTGACGTTGTTAAAGATCCGTACAACAATACGGAGAGATGTTCCAGGGACATTGTCCCATATAATCTTCTCCACATTATCTGCCACAAGTTAGTATCAGTTCACCTTCTTCAGGAGCAAGACTCACTCGTATGGTCAAAGTCCGTCCCCTTGCCCATGTTCCCATGTCTCTCGGCCCCCCCGGACAAGACAATCAGATTCAAGTCGTTTTGCAACAGTCCACCTGGTGAATCAGGATACGCCAGAGTAACAACTAGTCGGTTGCGTCCAGGCGGCACAGGAATCAAGGCACTCGCCCACCGCTTCTCGGTCTCCGTCTGTCGCAGAGCGGGGACATCAAAAGAGGTCTGCTCAAAACGACTACCGCCCTCGATAAACGAGCTCGCAGTGACCATGGCAATCGAAGCATCCACATCGACGCGTCCGAATCCTTGCTCATAATCATATCCCATACCGAGACCAAGAGCCTCAGAGAAGTTGATGGCGCCGTTGATGAGGAGTGCTTTCAGAAGAGAGGAACTAGGGTGCTGCTTTCCGTGCTGCTGGAGACATTCTCGGAGAAGAGCAATGCAACCGGCCACGAGCGGCGTGGACATGCTCGTTCCAGACATGAAAATCCAATCGTCGTCAGATGACCGTCCGAACCTCGTTCTGACGGCGTCGCTTTTACTCACGGCTCTCGACGCGGCGGAAAGTATAGCGACGCCCGGCGCAACGACATCCGGCTTGATCCGTCCGGGCAACGGCTTTCCCTCCTTGTCAAGACTGGCCTTTGTAGGTCCGCGACTACTGAAAATAGCAGTCTCGTTGACCTTTGTCACTGGTTTTGCATCCGGTATGTCAACGTAGCGCTGCCCGTCGTTTGCTCTTAGAGATCCTGTCGCTCCTACAGTGATGCAGTTCTTTGCTGCACTGGCGGCACCGATCTGGTTCTTCCACTTACCCGTCTTGTCAGCATGGTTTCCTGCTGCGACCAAGACGGTAAAGTCCGGGTTGTCAAAGGTGAACCTGTCGATGTCTGTCGCTTGACCTTCGTAGTCGACCTGCCCGCTCTTCTCATCCCAGCTTTTACTCCAGGAGTTGCTGTGGATTCGAAAGCCCATCTCATAGGGCCTGAAGAAAAGGTCATTGACTAGATCGAGAGGCACTTTGATGATCCACCTCTTCCAAGCCTTATCCCATTGCGAGATGGACTGCACCATCAGTTTGGCGCCCGGGGCAGTCCCCCTAACGCTGACATCGCCTAATGCGGGATGCTTGTATATACCGCTCCCGCAGATTGAAGCGCATACATGGGTTCCATGACCAACCGGGTCTCTGGGATCTATGTTCTTGTCGTCAGGGTACAAGAAGTCGAGCTTTTCGACACACCCTTTAAAAGCTGGATGGACCTGAATGGGTGGCTCGTCCTCGATTCTTCCCTGATCGAAGCCCGTGTCTGCCACGCAGATCCTCTGACCCTGACCCTGATATGAAGTCGACAAGGCCAACACATCAACATTCAGTGTGCCACGAGCCTGATCGTTGAAGAGCTCGTCCGGTCGTACCTCTTCGATTCTGTTGATGCTGTCCAGCTTGACGATTGCCTGAAGCTTGTCTTGATGCACAGTTAGTCTGATCCTGGTGGGAGCGATTTCCAAATCTTGAACAGGTACCCCAGCTGCTGCTGCAATGTGCGGCGCCACTTCTTTCGCATCGACATCGGGGCCACTATGCAATATACAGTCTATCTCGTAGTCTGTGCGGTCATCCCTCTCGATACTGTCTTTGAGCAAGTTGGTAGCTTTGAGCTCCCGAAGATAACTATCCCGGTCAGATATATGCTTTCCACTCTACCCATAGTTGCTTACATGGTGACGTTCTTGACAAAAGGCTTGGCGCGGATGGGATCAAGATCTTTGGGTACGTATCGGCAGAGGTAGGTGTGCTGAGCGACGTATTCCTGAATGTCGACTTTGAGATCAGCCAACTGCTTTTTCTCATCGGCTGTCAGATCTCTATCGCGCCCTTGTATCAAAATGAAGTCGGTATCGTCAGCAGATTTTGGAACATGGTCAAACTCCTCCGGATTAACCGTGTTGCCATTCACTGTGATGCTGACCATGGTAAGGGTGCTCAGGAACAAAAGTTGAATGGTCCAAGGGGCGGTGAGAGGATCAGATGAGCTGGAAAAATATAGGACTTTCTCTGGGTTCCTTGTAGCCAATCTATCCGGCTTAGTGTTGTCTCAATAGCAGGCCTCACCTAAGTGTTGTTTTGATGGTTGCACAATGTCCATTCAAAGACAATTCACCACGTCATATACACACGCTACACGACTCACCGACGCCGTCACTGAACTATGTGCGCAAGGAGAGGAATGTGATTTGATAGACGGACACAAAGATGACTGCTCATTCAGTAGCTCGACGGGAAGATCACAATATCCCAAAGCAACTCTATGGCTAGCTGAGCACGCCACCGACTGCCGGCGATCCCCAATTGAGAACAAGTGGCTGGCTGAGCTGAGTGATTGATTCAGTAACCCTGCATCAATATTCTCAGCAAGTAAAAAAAAAATGATTGGTCCGGCTTTGGTTGTGCCGTCCGTAGGTGGATAAACGCATTCCTTTATGATGACCCTATAGCGCCTACTAGAGTGCTTCCTTTCATGGCTAATGATACAAAATAAAAGACCTTCTGACTATCTCTTGAGGCACTCAAAGACTTCTGTGGTTGTTTGTATCGACCTAGTGGTAGGGGTGGTATGGGGAGCAACACGCCTCTACGTCTTCTGTTCCCTCAAGAGATTGACCATTGAACAGAATCCATGATTTGTCCTGTCTAGTTGAGAATTTGCAGAATTATTGACAAGGCTTTGGCTTCGCTTTAAAGCCAAGAGAATAAATAAATGATTTGTCTTGGTGACTGTTGGCTCAATGATATCAAGCACTACAGCACTTTACTGTTTGCAGGTCTTGCATTCGGCGATATAGCAAAAACCTCCTCCAGAAATCCCTTGACATCCTCCCACTTCTTCCCATCCCTCGCCAGCGCCGCCAGATCTCTACACTTGTCGACGGCATCGCGACAGCCGATAAGATCATTCCACTGATCCAGGTTGCCCAAGTTCCCTGGGTCAGGGACCCCATCCGAGGCATGGTCATAGTGAGAATGCGCATCGCCGTCTTGACCACTGTAGGTGTGAAAGTTTTCGATTGCACCCCAACGGTCGGCGGTTCCATGCTTGAATTTCAAGGGAGCTTGAAAAAGTTAGTCTCAGGGAAAGATGTGAAGTGGAGACTCACCCATGGACTCCCTGTCTTGCGGGTTAAGAAGAGTTCGCTGTGTGTGGCCAATTGCATAAGAGTCCTGGATGATATGGAACATACTCCCCAGAGACCGTCGTCGGATATCGAGACCTTGGAAGTTTGATGTCTTGGCGAACATATAACTCAGAGGCTTGAACCTCGGCGGGAGAGACATGCTCGGGAAGAACTGTTCAAGCTTTGTATCCTTGACTTCGGTATCAGGAGTAATGCCGTCCTCGCCGTTGGCGAGCTTGTACATGACCTCCATCCACAACATCACCTTTTCCTTCGTCTTGGTGGGCTCCTCGCCGATGGTAGAGGCCATACAGTGGAGGAATTGAAGATCGCCATAGTGTGACCTCCCAATCGGGTTTTTCATTCTACTCGTGTCGAGATCCTCCGGATTCCACTCCGACTTGCCTTGATTGTAGTAGTACAGCCACCACGCCCCAGTAGAGTACGAGTGGTTCTCCTGTGCCGAGTCGTTGAAGAGCTGACAGTCCGGATCGTCGTTCCATATGGCTCCACGGATATACTCCCAGTCCTGGTTGCTGGCATTTTTGACACTGGTACTCTGGGCAACGCCGTAACCACTGCTGATTAGGGCGGACAGGGTGATGGACTCATGGATCGGTTCATGAATGCTGCCCCATGGTCCGCCAGCGACGGACATTTGGGTTTCAACCTCTGAGGGATCTGTGGTGATTGCTTCAGCAGTCATTGTGGTCGGGCGTCGTGCTCGGTATTGTCCAGTAGAATCGAGTAGATGGGCAAAAGTGCTGCCAAATTGGGTATTTATGCTAGTTTCGAGAAGAGCTTGGCTTGTTTAGAGAGCCAATGTATGCCAGAGAGCCCTTACTGGTCGTCTACCAGTCAGATCATGAATGATGATGCTGGGTAGTATCAGTCAAGAGGGTAACATACTACTATCTCGACTCTTCCGTCATTAGCTCTAGTCAGACGTCAGAGCTGAAACTTGCACCGACATGTCATCAATCACATATCAGAGCTTTTGTTTTTTAATCAATAGTAATCAAAAGTCAAGCCTCTTTCGCAATATCACATCTGGTGATGCAAGAATGTTCATAGATGTTGTGACAAGAACATGGCTGGCTGAAAATGTGATGTGACTCTGGGAAATAGACTCTTCCTATGATTGTGGTGTGATTGCTGCAGATGGAGGCTGGCTGAGAGGTTGCTGATCGGCGACTGGCATGCAATGTCTGCGGTCGACTCTCGAGTCAGGGCATTTGATTTGCCAGACTGGCTATGTGTGGATGGTTGTGGCCAGCGGGGAAGTGAGACAGAAGACTTTCCAAGCCAATGAATTTACGGGTTGTACCGTTCCGCTCTACTAGACTACACCGCAACTGGCGCCCTTTTTCTATTTTGATGCGGGTGTGGCATTAAAGGTTCCGGTTACGAATTCTAAGTTGAAGACCAAAGGCGGGTATGGCATAATTTCCCGCTGGTTCACCTTCAAGGAGGGCCTCTTAGTCAAGTCACAACTCCGGCGAAGTTGAACCAAAGGTCAACAAGACGATTATGAATGTGATTATTTGCTTCTCATACATGCGGCTGAGACGCAGCCAGCCTAATGCGTTTTCAATTATGCAACCTCAACAGAATATGACGAACTGATCTGCGGTACGCGCCGCCAATGGATTGTCATGGAGAGGCCTCAACAGAATCATTCCATTCGGGTTGTGTACAGGTTGAACAGACAAATGGGTTGAAAACGTCCTCGCTATTGACAAGTTACTACCTGTCTCCAAGTATAAGAGAGTTGTCCCATCCGACCTAAACGTTCCTTCCCATACTCAACATCATCACCCTCAAATTCCATCAGCACTCCCATCTACAACTTATCTTCTTTGAAAACACAACTACCAAACACCTTCTCTCATCATGTCGAACCAAGAATCAGTTCCAGATGACGCCAACGTTGGCTGGCAGGATCTCGAGACCAACAACGGTGCAAAGTACTCCGTCAAGGCAGACGACTACGACATCGCGGACAAGCCGGCCAGCACGAGCGATGAGGTCGCTGCCCGCGGACCAGACTTCAGCAACGTCGCAGTCAACTGGCCAACGCACACCAGCGGCGCGCCCTCGCAAGACGTCCAGGAAAAGACCGGAATCACCTGGTACAATCTTGACAAGGCGCCCTGGTACCGCCCCTACACGTGGAGATTGACCGTTAACGTCAATGACACATACAATTATGAATTCAAGGATCAGTCGGGTGATACCTACAGCCTCAGCACCTGGCAGTTGGGTACCCATACCGTGGACTACAGCTCGGACAGCCCTACCATCATCAGCATCTCTGGTAACTAGGAGGTCTGGAGTAACCAGAAGTTGGGAGTCTTGTCGCGAGAGAGCCGGTGTGGAGGAGTGATATATATTAGCACATCCAGATTACTTAGCTCTAATGACAATTTGTGCTATTTATTGTTCCAGCTACACGCCTGTGATATATAGTTAGAAGACTCAAGGAGTAAGTGGTAATGAATGATTTTTTATATTAAGAGACTACAAGGCTTTGGAGGAGGGGGGACTGGAAGCTGTTTTGGCGGGTAATGCACTGGGGCCATTGGGGTATACCACTGGTGGTGTGTCTAGTCTGGTAAGGAGTGTAATGTATATATAACTAAGGATTTAGATAATCATCATTTCTGTTCTGAGTATCTTGTTACTATAGGTGGTTGACTCATGTTAGCATAGTCTTCTCCAAGGGTGTCTATCTTGTCAAGTCATGAGCTCAAGCTACCTAGCTAGTAAGTCAATATACTCCAGTTCCTTGCTTCTATAGACCTGGGATTCATTTTCACTATACATCCATACCTTGTAGTTTTATCTTATAGTTGTGTTGTAACCAGAACGCTTGATCTCCCAATAGCATGTGGTTTGTGGAGATCACAAAAAACGCAATACGATCTCTGGGTTGATTCATGACCTTATGGCAGAGACTTCTGTTTCAACTCCCTATGACCTTACAGACGCTCAACAGTCAGTCTAACAGGACAGTGATAAATTCAAGTCTAAGAATTATAAGAGTCATACAGTGGACCGTACGGAACCAGACTTATTCTCTTTCATAACCTTTTTCCCAGCAACGAAACTTCCTAAACTACATGATAAGAGCCTGCCAAATGGTTCAAGCACCTTCTGTAACTAAATATATGTGTACTGCGAAAAAGTATTATCTACGGTTCCACTGACCACCATTAACAAGTCCCTTTGATACCGATGGTATAGCCCACTCTAGTTTGTCCGGCCAGGATATTACGTAGGGAAGTGTTAATGCACCGGGTATCATAATGAAGCCAAGAAAAACAATTTGCATCTTGAATACATCGTTCCAAGCATTGTTGAGCAGTAAAGACCCCAGGAAGAATGGGGATCGCTTCAAGAATAACAGAATCAGTATCGCATTGAATTCTCATGGTATCAATGCACTGCGGTTGATTAGTAGGACATTGAATCTCAGATAATGCTTCCGTTGCGGTTGATGTGGAGACCTCAGTAGTGGTCTCAGTTGTTGACACAAATGTGGTTGTTGTTGGAATGTCCACCGAAGGCCCTTCGGATGTAGTATCTGTTGTTTCCTCTGACGAAGTTTGAGTAGTGATTTCCTCAGCAGTCGTTTCAGTTGTGATACCAGATGTAGACTCCACAGTGGCTGTAGTCGTGTGTTCAAGTACAGACTCCCCATTGATTGAGTTGTGGTACCATATGTGGATTCCGTAGTGCCTGTAGTCGTGGTACCAAGTGTAGATTCCGCAGTGGTTGTAGTAGTGTCTGCTGTTGAGCTCGTAGGTGTTGATGCAACAGTTGCGGCCGCTGTTGTTGATTCAGAGGTAATTGGTAAGGTTTTCGTTACCGGAATGCTCGTCGTAGAGATTGTAGCTGTTTCGATGGTTGAGGAAATTGACGTGATCGAAGTGAACTCCACCACTGTACTGGACTCGGTCGCTGATTCCGGAAGAATGATTTCTGTGCTTGCAAGGGTCGATGAAACTACGATAACCTGTTCTGAGCTGGAAGCGGATGTCTTCATTTCCACTGTACTGCTAGTAATTTCTTTACTTGTAATGAAAGACGAAACTGTGACAACCTCTTCGGAGCTAGAAGTGGATAGCTCCACCTCTACCAGACTGCTTGACCCAGAAGAGTAGTAGATGAATGACGAGCTTGTGGTTCTTGTTGGGAATTGAGCATATGATGAAGTATTAGTCCATCTGAAAGTACTTGACGGAAACAGCGCTGTGATAACGCTTTCTGTAGTGACGACTCCTTCTGGAAGTGTCGTCACGGCTAACGACTTGGATCTTTCAGAGCTTCTTGAGACTGGATGAAGGCCTTGGGTGCTGGTGCCTATATTTTCATCTCGACACTGATCGACTATTATCCAGGTTGGGGTTATGGAATCTCTTAATTGACAGCGCTCTTACCTGGAGTGACTAAAAGTCTGACAGTTATGCAGTCATCCGGCTGGGCAGAAAACGCGATATAGACCTCGCTATCACTCTGTGTCTGACAAAAGCCAGCCTGTCTATTCGGTAATCCCGGATTCTGGAATCGAAGATAGATACCGTCGGTATTAAAGGTGCGGGTGATAGCACCTCCAGGGACACCTCCTATTTGGCTGCCTAAAGCTTTGAACTCTTCTCCATCGTAATAAACAGGACCGTTGCTACCCATTAGCTGTCCATCGCGGAGTTCGAATACTTCTGCATGGTCACAAGTACCAGACGGAGAGCCAACAAACCCACCAAGGTCTCGCTTTACTCGGCCCCCGGAGTTCCTTCTGCGGTCTGATCTATCGGGGACGACACGCAGTAAAACGAATTCGCCCTCGGGAGTGGCAGTCGCAGAAACGGGAGGAGATAGACTCAGGGATGAGCTGGAGGCGACTGAAATAGGAACTAGATAGGTTGACAGGTAGGTGATGCACCATGACTCCGGCATGTGCCTATCGTTGTTAAAGGCCAAAGTGTATTTTTTATTGTAATATTATATAACGCCTTACTTCCGACCGATTTCCTCCCCCTTAATGCAAGCAATAAAGTAATATCTTCCCTTTTAGTCTCTTATAAATTCTTAATTT